>JACCHV010000416.1:0-14279 GCA_018907245.1 Eupristina koningsbergeri
CCCAATAACCCAATCACCCAATAACCCAATAACCCAATAACCCAATAACCCAATAACCCAATACCCAATAACCCAATAACCCAATAACCCAATAACCCAATAACCCAATAACCCAATAACCCAATAACCCAATAACCCAATAACCCAATAACCCAATAACCCAATAACCCAATAACCCAATAACCCAATAACCCAATAACCCAATAACCCAATAACCCAATAACCCAATAACCCAATAACCCAATAACCCAATAACCCAATAACCCAATAACCCAATCACCCTCCAATCTCTGTGAAGTCTATTGGTGTCATCTAGATGCAATAATCCATGCGACGTGCCTCTTCAAGTTGTTGTTTACGATCTGGATGGTTACTACACAGACTAATCCATAGGGTCCAGCATGTATCTCGATAATACGACCCAGAGTCCACTTGCTATGCGGATATTTGTCATCTTGCACTGGAAATAGCCGTCCGACAGTTAAGTTTTGAATAGGACTGCGCCATTTTTCTCGCACTTGTAGTTGCTGAACGTACCCCGCGCTCCAGCGTCGCCAGAAGTTATTCCTAATGCGTTGCAGGAGCTGATTTCTACTCAGCCGTCCTTCGGAGATGGTGTCGGACAGAGCATCTGGGATAACCATTGCTGGGGTTCCCAACAAGAAGTGAGCCGGGGAAAGCGTATGGAGATTGTCGCCGTCGTTGGATAGCGGAGATATTGGCCGCGAATTCAAACACGCTTCGATTTCAGCATGTAACGTGCGCATTCCCTCGAACTTGAGAGTGTGGTAGCCAATAATGCTTCGGAGATGATGTTTCACCGACTTCACTCCGGCTTGCCATAGCCCTCCGTAACGTGGTGTTCTGGGTGGGATGAACGTCCAGCTGGTCCCGTCGTTGGCAAGGGTGTTATTGACGTCCTTGTAGAAGATAGATGCAGCCCGAAATAACTGCTTTGTCTCTTTATCAGCGCCTTTAAAGTCAGTCGCGTTGTCGCTAACGAGTTTTGTACAGTGCTCTCGTCTGCTAACGAAACAACGAAACGCCGCTAGGAAAGCTTCTGCACTGAGGCTGCTGACGCATTCGAGGTGAATGGCTTTGGTGGCGAAGTAGATGAATAGTGCGACGAATCCCTTGTAGAGATGATGTCCTCGCCCTGTCGCTGATCGAAAGAGAATAGGCCCAGCGTAGTCCACGCCGCTTGTGGAATACGGTCGCGTGGGGGCGATACGCGCTGTCAGCATGTAACCCATCAATTGCGAAGCAAACCGGGTTTGGACTCGTTGGAATATCGTGCAATGTCTGATCACGCTCTTGACAAGGCGTCCTGCGCCGATTACCCAGGCTAAGCGCAGAAGATAGTTGGTAGTCAGGGTGTAACCTCCGTTAGTGACGCCTGGTGAGACTCTCTTGCCAAGAGTTTCCTGAGGGGAGACTTCCTAGGGAGAATCGGCGGATGCTTCGTGTCGTATGTGAGGTCCGCTCTCGAAAGCCGGCTTCCTACTCTTAACAAATTCTCGCTTTTGTCAACGTACGGATACAAAATATGCAGCGAATTTTCTTTTGACACGGAGCCTGTCATCGCGAGTTGAGCGATTTCCTCCGTGTAATCGCAAGATTGGGCAAGTCGAACGGCAACTACTTGCGTCTTCATCAGCTCAGCGTTTTCGTGAGAGGAGGAAGATTTGACTTACGCCGTCGCCACTCATGGGGCCATCGCAAGTAACACTCGAACTCGCGTTTAAGCCGCTGCAGAGTTGAAAATCTTGCTAGCATGGCGGCTTCGGGGTTCACTTCAGCGCGTAGCGAGTGAAGCACCGTGATGATCACGTCGGGACCCACATCCGCTGTAGTATCTAGCCATTGCGTTGGAGGCTCTAATAAAAACGATGGGCCTTTCCACCAGAGTTTATGCTCGTTCAATTCTACGGGACTTAGTCCCCTTGTAGCCAGGTCTGCCGGGTTTTCCTTGGTCGGCACGTGCCACCACTGAGCTGTCGGTAGTTCAGTCTACTTGATAGACACCCGATTCGCAACGAATGTCTTCCACAGGCAGGTGTGTTTCCCGAACCACGCCAGCACGACATTGCTGTCCGACCATACGTGCACTGGAACGCTCTCCAACTACCTCAGACGTTTCAGGCTGATTATTAAACGAGTGAGTAACGCGGCTCCGCACAGTTCTAAATTGGGAATGCTTCTGGTCTTCGTCGGCACGATCTTAGTTTTCGAAGCCAGAAGTGTTACTGTTGCATTGTATTCGCCGATGGTGACCTGGAGGTATACACAGGCTACGTAGGCGTGTTCGGACCCGTCGCTGAAACCGTGTATTTGCGGTGTTTGCAACGCTATGGTGCCTAACCATCAGCAGAGTTTAATCGCGGGTAAATCCTTTAATAGATGGAAGTATTCATGCCATCTTAGCTCCTATTCGGCGGGCAATGGAGCGTTCCAATCACTACGCTGGACAGTCACGTCCTGCATGAGAACTTTCCCTATTACTGTGACCGGGGTTACCTAACCGAGAGGGTCATAGAGCTTCAAAACGCCGGAGAGGATGCTGCGCCTCGTCGTGATCCTCGGGATGTTGACGGGGTTTCGGCCGCTGATAGTGAACTGGTCATTGGAGGCATTCTAGTAAACCTCCAGAGTTTTTACCGAGCTCTCCGAGTCGATTCGTTTCGACTCCGGTCCACCTCGCACCGTTGGTGGTAAAAGCGCGACGTCGGTAGCGGCCCACTTGTCGATCTCAACCCCGTGGTTTGAAGCAACCCCACAAGCTGCTTCCTTTTCTACGTAGTGAGGCCAATTTCGTCGGCGCCGTTGCAGATGTCGTCGACGTATGTATTCTCTTGGAGAACCGTCGCGGCTAGCGGGAATTGTTCGAAGTGGTCATCCGCGAGCTGCTGTAACGTCCGGATCGCGAGAAACGGAGCGCAAGACGTCCCGTACGTTACCGTAGTGAGCCTAAAATCCACCGGCCTCTCGCTGGCAGTAATCGATCAAACGACGCGTTGCAGATCCCTTTGAGCTCTCTCGACACGGATTTGCCTAAACATTTTTTCAATGTCGGCAGTGTACGCGTATCGATACCGCTGCCGGTTGAAGAGGATGAGCGCAAGATCGCCCTGTAACGCCGGAAAATCATTAAGCGTGCACCCGTCGCGAGTCTTTCTGACACGTACCTTTCCACCCGCCGTCGTTGAAAGTAAAAACGGGTGGTGCGGCAAATACCACGCTCTCGCGACGTGAATTTCGTCGACCGGGACTCGTTCCATGTGCCCCAGACGCTCATACTTGTGCATGAACGACTTGTAAGCGCTAGCAAGGGCAGGGTCACGATTAAACCTCTGGTGTACATGGATCGACGACGACAGAGCCATCCTTCGCGTCTCGTCCCAAACTAGCGGTAATTGTCATCTAATGGGGAGAAACACAATAAATCTCCCGTCGATCCCGCGCTTGTGGGTGGTGCGGAAATGCTCCTCGCATTCGCTGTCCTCAAGCTTCGCCGTAGCCACCGCTGAGGGGAGCTCCTCGATCTCCCAAAACCGCTGCAACAACTCGTTGAGATGGTCATAAACGGAGCAATGCAGCGCGGTTGTTATCGAGGGGGCTATCCTCGCCCACCGTGAGGCAGCAGCTTGGGTGACACCGGAGACAATCCACCCGACAGTGGTGTTCTGGGCAACCAGCAACGTACCCGGGATTTTGAGGAGGCCCAGCCTCAACAACGAAGCGTAAAGCTCCGCACCAAGAATCATATCGATTCTCTCCGACGCGAAGAACTTCGGATCCGCCAGTTCAATACACTTTTTTTTTTTTTTTTTTTTTTTTTTTGAGCTTGGATGTGTAGAGCGGGACGACGTCAGTAGCCGGAAACAGCCCGGTGACTAGCGGGAGGATTAGCGCATTCACGCGGAAACTGCAGTCCGGATGGACAACGGAACGTACCACGAACTGCGTCGCAAAGCGTGTAGTTCCGGCCGCGCAATCCCCGAGTCCGAATAACCTGACGTTTGCTCGGAGTCTGTTGAGCCCCAATAACTGGACCACAGACTCCGATATGAAGGAGATTTCGACACCCTGATCCAGCAGGGCTCAGAGACGGACGGTCGAGCCAATAGGGGTTACGGCATCGACGCGAGCTGTCGATCGAACGAAAGGAGTGATTAATCGCGTGGTCTTTGCGCCGGTAGTGAAGACCCTCGCGTTATTCGCGGTCACTTTATCCGTCTTTTCATTCTTCGGTGGCTCCTTCTCGGCGGGTTTATTCGACACGGCAGTCGCGGGGTGCTTGTTTCATCATGCAGCTGCGTGTAGTGCTGCATGTTGCATTTCTTGCAACACACGTTGTCTTTGCAGGATCGGATGACGTGATCCCCGAAGCAATTAAAGCACCGCTGAAGCCGAATGATTTACGATCAACGTTCACGGACGGGCTTCTTCTGGAATTCCCGATACTTACAGAGCGGATGTTTTTCGGTGCACAGTAAGCAAACATCGGTGTGACCCGTGTATAACGCGCGTCTGATGTTCGACGAACGTTTTTTCGGCCAACGAGGTTTGCGCGACGCGTCTCTCTTCGGGCTCCTTTACGGGGTCGCCTTCTTGGGGCTCGATGTCGGACTCGCGTGGAGATCCTCGGACGAATCTAAGGTTAGAATTTGCTTCTTTAAGAATTTCTCGAGGTCCTCCATCGTCGGTACCGGTATGGAGCGGCCTGAAACTGAGCCACACGTCAGGCGATCCTCCGGTGGGTTATCCGCCATAGAATTTATCTGTGCATCCCACAGCTTCTTCGTTGAGGGGGGGAGGCGCTTGTTAAAATGATGTACGAGAAACTCATCCGACGATTCGACTAGTACTCGTAGAGCCTTCAAAGCGCGGGTGCAGTTGCGAATATTATCCCAGTACGTCGAGAGACTGGATGCTGTGTCCTTTGTCTGCACAAGGATAGTGTCCAGATCATCGATTGATTGCTTGACCGACTTCCACGGGTTGTCGTATCGATCAATCAGCACGTCCCACGTGTGCGCGTAGTTTTCGTCGGTGACGTCGACGTTCGCGACGATATCTGCTGCAGGACCTTGCAACGCCGAAATCAGGTATTTTAGCCGAGTGGAATCCCAAATGTTCAAAATGTCGTTCACGAGGGATTGGAACCCGACACGGAATGTCACCCAATCCGCCTGCTTGCCCGAAAACGTGGGTATCTTGACCTGCGGGATCTGGACCGATTGCGACGTGCTGACTCCCAAGTCTGAACTCGCGGAAGTCGCGGCCGTCTCGCGTGCGGGGAGTAGGTCGAGGATAAATTCGTGTGCATCTTACTCCTGTAGGAATTTCATATACACCCTGTCTTTCCGGTAAGCATGCTCCTTGATACCAGGGTACGCCGATATTGCCATATTGCGCTTGTACGCGTCATCCGCGACCTTCTCTAACGCATCTAGTCGCGAGCGCAACGTAACTGCAGTTAGGGTGCCTGGATCCCTCTGCTTTAAATGTTCGATCGTCTACCGTTTATTGCCCAGGCACGTGTCCTATTGCGCAAAACAATTTTTGCATCTCGTGTTGTTCGGCTTCAAGAGTTTCCATTTTTGTTCAAAGTTCTTTAATTAGATTGCCGAAATAACTTTGATTAATCTGCGAATGCGCGGCGTAAATCTCTCGAAACCTTCACGCCGTTATAGCCGTTCTAAAAGGCAAGCGATTGCCGAAAACCGTGTGCAAATCGGCCTTTAACTCGCCAAACGCGAGAGATATTCAGTGTGCCGTAAAATTGAGTGACTGTGAGTGAGAGCGCACGATGAATGAGAGAGCGCACACGATTAGAGGGAAAGCGCATGAGAGAAGAGAGAAAGCGCACTAGCGTGAGGGATTGGGGTGAGCGTAGAGAGACAGCGTCAGAGGTTAGAGAGAGAACGCACGAGTGCACGGTAAACTTCTAGTGAGAGAGAACTTGCCCGAAAGTAAAAGGTACGGTGACACACCTTTCAAATTTCCCGTCTCGAAAATTCGGAACTCAAGTCGGAAGCGCGTCCTTTTACGCACACAGATGAATATAATTTACGCACTATGTATGCGTGACGCGACGCCTACGCATTACAACTATTTTGCAGCGTCCTTTCCCGTTCGAATATTCTTGCCGCTTAATCCGCGTGAAAATCTGCGCTAAATACGCGAAAAATATCGCATGTATACATAAACACTCAATAATTTCATGCGTTTAACATATAATTTATAAATTGACATCAACACCTGTCTACTCCTCACACGGGATACCAGAATGTTTAATGATAAATTAAATATTAATAAAGTTAAATTAAAGGGATGAGGAGGAGTAGTGTTAGGGATGGATTGGGAGTTATTCCAGAAGGTGTGCGTTCGGGATTTCGTTTAGCGGGGACGCCCGCGATGACGGTACCTTAGGGCTATTAAAATGCGCAATTTGATTGCTGTGCGCTTAGCCAGGGTACAGAGCAGTTGCTTAAAGGACGCACACTAGAAAAATCGGGTGAAAGTATGGCGAATGCATGGTGTGAAATGTATGTATGCGCGGATGCGACGGGTTGTCGGCGCCTCCAATCTTTCTTTCAACGCATGAATACGGCCGAATCTTTGCTGTTCTTTGCTATCGCCTTTCATTCTCTCTCTCTTTCTTTCTCTTTCTCTCTCGCTCGCTCGCTCGCTCGCTCTCTTGCTTAATAATTTCCTAAGAAAACAACCAACGATAAATACATAAAAGAAAATTGTATAAAATCGCTAAAATTAATTAGAATGTAATAGCTCTTTCTCCCGAAGCAAGCCGGGAGTTTTTTATGCCAGGAGTCAAATTAGGAAAGTGTGCATGTGTACGTGAATGTGCGTGTTCGGTAAAATCAATTAATTAGAACTTTTGTTGTCGGAAAGCTCGACCGCTCTTGTTGCGTGAAAAAAACAAGAGAAAGAATAATGTAAGAGAGGGGCGGAGGCTCAGTTGCGTAAATTTTGTAAAATTTTGTATCAGTCATTCACTTCGTTCACCTGCTACATTAAACAGCTTGCAATATAAATATAAATTTGTTTTATTTAGCCTATCCCTACTGTGTTTGGAAAATTACAAGTAAAAAGGTGCTGAAATAAATAAAATAAAAATTAAGCCGAACAAATATGAATATATTGGCTCCACGTATACAAGGCAGAAAAACCTCCTCCGCTGAGGAGGAAGAATCACACTAAAACAGTAATTTTCTTACAAAGTACTTGTCATTGGAGGCGCCGCTCGCCATCGCTATACGCTGCGAATTTCGCCCGCCAAAATACCCAGGAGGAGCCGCTTGAAGATGCCACACTCGGCCGCGTCCTCCGCGTCGGACTGCGGGGTATTAGATCACCAAGTGATTTGTCTGCTGGACCAAACAATCTCCCAGGCCGTGCGCCCGCTGTGGAGTCGAGTTCGGCGTTAGAACCTCCCAGGGCGTAAGCCGCTGGGGAGAAGATTCTGGCTTACGAGAGATGCTCTCCGCGCCGTGCCGCACACAATTGGTACCACACAACACACACACACCCACACACGCCACGTGATCGCAGATCACGATAAGTCGCGAGCGCGGTAATGGAGTTTCAGCTGGACGTGGTGAACAAAATCCGGGATCGGCTCTTGAAATCGCGAGAAGAAATTCACTTGTGCTCGGCAGGAAATCTGCGAGGAAGTGACGCGTACAATTTGCGTCGGTACAAAGTGTACTTCCTCGACGCGCTTACCTGGATCGGCAATAAAATTAAGGGCCTGTCCTAGCAAATGTGTGCAAACGAGGTACTCTCTCTTGTCGTCGGAAACGGACGGCAGGAAAAAGTGCGGAACAAGAGTAAAATATTAAAATAATAAATAATTATGACCATAAATACATAACTTATTACTTATGCAACAAACTGTAATAACATTTATGTAGTAAAACTATATAAAATTTTGATTTATATACACACCTACTGTATATTTTAGACAAATCTAACTAATATATGACTAAAAGTCATAACATATAATACAAATATCCTAATATTTATAATAAACAGAAAAGAGCTAAGTATTAAAAAAAAAGTTCTATTTATCAAATCATAAACTTTTGCGACACAATATATTTTACAATAAAATTACTTAACTAATATTCAAATAAATTCATCTAAAAATTAATATTAATAAATATTGTGTTTTTTAGTGTAATGACACGGTAATCAAAGGAAGGCACAATTAATTTTTATTAAAAATTATCTTTATTTAACACTATACATATATATAAATCTAGGTACACGTAAGAATAAATCTTTAAAAAAATATGACGCAACGCTAATATGTCGAGAGGACCAAAATGTTCGGAGGTCGAGAGGAGACTGCTGGAAAATTATTTAAAATAAGGGAAACTAGGGATTGAAAATCGGTTACTGTGTTAAAAATTTGTCCTAGTATCTCTAGTGCAACGAAAAACAAGTGCGCGTATTTAAGAGTGCACGCATGAGGCGGGGCACCCTAACAAAGAGAGAGGTTGCTAGTTGGCAGTATTTTGAAAAAAATATTTAAGACGGGAAAACGTTTAGTATTGCATTTCCTGTGTGTCGTTTTTAGAAAAGAAAATGCTCGGATAGAGACAAAGGGCAAAGAGAAAGTTGGTGACGCAGGGATAAGGGAAAAAGAAAGTTGGTGTCGCAAAAAATATTAGGCTGAACGAAAATGATAAAGAATACAAATTATTTTGGGGAGCTACATTACACCTCCCAATTATATACTGCACTCACAAGTGCATTTTACCATTTTCATATACAAATATCCTGGATTTTAATTAAAATATTCGAAAATGCATTTTATTTTCATTATTTTTATACTCAAATATATTTTGTTTTTTTTCATTAGAAAATGCATTAAACTAAGATTTTAGCTTTAAAAATCACATTATCATTATTATATGCAAAATTATAATGCACACACAAGTGCATTTAACTATTTTCACTCCAAAACCTCCTCGATTAAAATTCAAATATTCGAAAATGCATTTTAATTTCATTATTTTGATAATCTAGTATAGCTTATTTTTTGTATTATGAAGTGCATTAAACGAAGATTGTATCCTTGAAATTGTAATTGTCTTAATTATATGCTAATTTCTTATGCACTCACAATTGTGTTTAACCATTTTCATTTCAAAAAACTGCTTGGATTTTTATTCAAATATACGAAAAAGCATTTAAATTGCATTATTTCAAGACTATAATATATCTTGTTTATTTACATAATAAAGTGCATTAAACTAAGATTGTATCCTTGAAATTTAAATTGTCTTAATTATATGCTAATTTATTATGCACTGACAATTGTGTTTAACCATTTTCATTTCAAAAACCCCCTGAATTTGAATTCAAAAATTCAAAAATGCATTTTAATTGCATTATTTTAAGACTATAATGTATCTTGTTTATATACATTATAAAGTGCATTTAACTAAGATTGTATCCTTGAAATTGTAATTGTCTTAATTATAAGCAAAATTATTATGCACTCAAAAGTGCATTTCACCATTTTCATTTAAAAAACCGCCTGGATTTTTATTCAAATATTCGAAAAAGCATTTAAATTGCATTATTTTAAGACTATAATTTATCTTGTTTATTTACATTATAAAGTGCATTAAACTAAGATTGTATCCTTGAAATTTAAATTGTCTTAATTATATGCTAATTTATTATGCACTCACAAGTGCATTTAACAACTTACATTTAAAAAACCTCCTGGATTTTTATTCAAATATTCAAAAATGCATTTTAATTGCATCATTTTGAAACTATAATATATCTAGCTTTTTACATTATAAAGTTCATAAAACTAAGATTTGAGCTTTAAAAATCACATTATCATTATTATAAGCAAAATTATAATGCAATCACAAGTGCATATAACAATTTACATCTAAAAAACCTGCTCGATTGAAATTCAAATATTCAAAAATGCATTTTAATTGCATCATTTTGAAGCTATAATATATCTTGCTTTTTTACATAATAAAGTGCATTAAACTAAGATTTGAGCTTTAAAAATCACATTATCATTATTATAAGCAAAATTATAATGCAATCACAAGTGCATATAACAATTTACATTTAAAAAATCTGCTCGATTGAAATTCAAATATTCGAAAAAGCATTTAAATTGCATTATTTTAAGACTATAATTTATCTTGTTTATTTACATTATAAAGTGCATTAAACTAAGATTTTATCTTTAAAAATCATATTATCATTATTATAAGCAAACTTTTTATGTACTCACAAGTGCATTAAACAACTTACATTTAAAAAACCTTCTAGATTTTAATACAAATATTCGAAAATGCATTTTAATAGTATCATTTTGAGACTAAAATATATCTTGCTTTTTACATTATAAAGTGCATTAAACTAAGATTCTATCTTTAAAAATCATATTATCATTATTATAAGCAAACTTTTTATGTACTCACAAGTGCATTAAACAACTTACATTTAAAAAACCTCCTGGATTTCTATTCAAATATTCAAAAATGCAATTTAATTGCATCATTTTGAAACTATAATATATCTTGCTTTTTACATTATAATGTTCATTAAACTAAGATTGTATTCTTGAAATTGAACTTGTCTTAATTCTATGCAATTTTATTATGCACTCACAAGTGCATTTAACAATTTACATTTAAAAAACCCGTTTGATTGAAATTCCAATTTTCAAAAATGCATTTTAATTGCATCATTTTGAAACTATAATGTATCTTGCTTTTTACATTATAAAGTTCATTAAACTAAGATTGTATCCTTGAAATTGAACTTATCCTAATTCTATGCAATTTTATTATACACTCACAAGTGCATTTAACAATTTACATTTAAAAAACCCGTTTGATTGAAATTCAAATATTCGAAAATGCATTTTAATATCATCATTTTGAGACTATAATATTTCTCGTTTTTTAACATTATAAAGTGCATTAAACTAAGATTATATCCTTGAAATTTAAATTGTCTTAATTCTATGCAATTTTCTTATACACTCAAAGTACATTTAACAATTTACATTTAAAAAACTTCCTGAATTTAAATTCCAATTTTCAAAAATGCATTTTAATTGCATCATTTTGAGACTATAATATACATTGCTTTTTACATTATAAAGTGCATTAAACTAAGATTTGAGCTTTAAAAATCACATCATCATTATTATAAGCAAATTTATAATGCAATCACAAGTGTATTAAACATCTTACATTAAAAAAACCTCCTGAATTTAAATTCCAATTTTCAAAAAAGGATTTTAATTGCATCATTTTGAAACTATAATATATCTTACTTTTTAAATTATAAAGTGCATTAAACTAAGATTTTAGCTTGAAAAATCACATTATTATTATTATAAGCAAAATTATAATTCACTCACAAGTGTATTTAACCAGTTTCATTTAAAAAACCCTTTGAATTTAAATTCCAATTTTCAAAAAAGCATTTTAATTGCATCATTTTGAGACTAAAATATATCTTGCTTTTTACATTATAAAGTTCATTTAACTAAGATTATTTCATAGAAATTGAACTTGTCTTAATTCTATACAATTTTATCATACACTCACAAGTGCATTTAACAATTGTCACGTATGTAAAATTGCATATCCATACGCGACGACTTATTTATATATATCAGCGAAAGCAAAGACGAAACATCGGGAAATTGACATCAAGACAATCGACCGGAGTCGCGAGTAACACGAAACCCGCGATTAATACGAACCTCCAAACTCGACTAATTACGGAAGGTCAAGATCAGAGGTGACAATAAATGTACAAAGGTCAATTGAAAGACGTTAAAGGAGAAAGCTGACAGAACGATTATCAAAGCAGAGGCACCCAGTGGGAGAAACCGCGGATTTTGCAATTTCTCCATACAACGGAGGTAATAAGTCAAATCGAAAAACACGTAGGGGCACTTCTGAATTGGACTTCAAATTGGGATTATTAGATTCGGTCGTACTTCGGTGCGGGTTCTTTAATACTTATACGTTTTACACAATCGGGACTTAGTTTTGAGACACAAAGTAAATTTGTATTACACACTGCGATACTTATCTCTCTCTTTTATTAAGAGAAATATAATCAAATAGATATTATATTAATTATTTCGCGTTTTATTAAATTACGATTTCCGAACCTCACAAAGGCCAGAACGCTTTGACCGATCTGGCTAGGGCAGAACGAAACCTGGAGAGAAAATATTATCGCGATTTAATTATTAAAGAATAAACATAGTCGTGACCTCTTAGATACGTAACACAATTTACATTTAAAAAACCTCCTGAATTTAAATTCCAATTTTCAAAAATGCATTTTAATTGCATCATTTTGAAACTATAATATACATTGCTTTTTACATTATAAAGTGCATTTAACAACTTACATTTAAAAAACCTTCTGGATTTTTATTCAAATATTCGAAAATGCATTTTAATTGCATCAATTTGAGACTAAAATATATCTCGTTTTTTAACATTATTAAGTACAATAAACTAAGATTATATCCTTGAAATTTAAATTGTCTTAATTATAAGCAAACTTTTTATGTACTCACAAGTGCATTTAACAACTTACATTTGAAAAACCTTCTGGATTTTGATTCAAATAATCGAAAATGCATTTTAATTGCATCTTTTTGAGACTATAATATATCTCGTGTTTTAACATTATAAAGTGCATTAAACTAAGATTATATCCTTGAAATTGAAATTGTCTTAAGTATAAGTAAAATTATAATGCACTCACAAGGGCATTTAATAATTTACCATTACAAAACCTACTCGATTGAAATTCTAATTTTCAAAAAAGCATTTTAATTGCATCATTTTGAAACTATAATATATCTTGCTTTTTACATTATAAAGTGCTTTAAACTAAGATTTTAGCTTCAAAAATCACATTATCATTATTATAAGCAAATTTATACTGCACTCACAAGTGCATTTAACCATTTTCATTTAGAAAACCTCCTAGAATTTAAATTCCAATTTTCAAAAAAGCATTTTAATTGCATCATTTTGAGACAAAAATAAATCTTGCTTTTTTACATAATAAAGTGCATTAAATTAAGATTATATCCTTGAAATTGAAATTGTCTTAAGTATAATCAAAATTATAATGCACTCACAAGTGCATTTAACAATTTCCCATTAAAAAACCTGCTCGATTGAAATTCAAATATTTAAAAATGCATTATAATTGCATCATTTTAAAACTATAATATATCTTGCTTTTTTACATTATAAAGTGGATTAAACTATGATTTTAGCATTAAAAATCACATTATCATTATTATTAGCAAAATAATAATGCACTCACAAGTATATTTAACCAGTTTCATTGAAAAAACCCCCTGAATTTAAATTCCAATTTTCAAATAAGCATTTTAATTGCATCATTTTGAAACTATAATATATCTTACTTTTTACATTATAAAGTTCATAAAACTAAGATTTTAGCTTTAAAAATCACATTGTCTTAATTTTAAGCAAAATTATAATGCACTCACATGTGTATTTAACAATTTACATTTGAAAAACCTTCTGGATTTTGATTCAAATAATCAAAAATGCATTTTAATTGCATCATTTTGAAACTATAATATATCTCGCTTTTTAACATTATAAAGTGAATTAAACTAAGATTATATCCTTGAAATTTAAATTGTCTTAATTATAAGCAAATTTATAATGCACTCACAAGTGCATTTAACAACTTACATTTGAAAAACCTTCTGGATTTTGATTCAAATAATCAAAAATGCATTTTAATTGCATCATTTTGAGAACTATAATATATCTCGTTTTTTAACATTATAAAGTGCATTAAACTAAGATTATATCCTTGAAATTTAAATTGTCTTAATTATAAGCAAAATTATAATGCACTCACAAGTGCATTTAACAACTTACATTTGAAAAACCTTCTGGATTTTGATTCAAATAATCGAAAATGCATTTTAATTGCATCTTTTTGAGACTATAATATATCTCGTTTTTTAACATTATAAAGTGCATTAAACTAAGATTATATCCTTGAAATTTAAATTGTCTTATTATAAGCAAAATTATAATGCACACACAAGTGCATTTAACAACTTACATTTAAAAAACCTACTGGATTTTTATTTAAATGTTCAAAAATGCATTTTAATTGCATCATATGAGACTATAATATATCTCGTTTTTTAACCTTATAAAGTGCATCAAAAT
>JACCHV010000420.1:0-17009 GCA_018907245.1 Eupristina koningsbergeri
GCGAAGTTGATAGGCGAGCTGCAGGGCGCTTGGTCTGCGAAACTTCCAGAAAAAAACCCTGCGGTGTTTCTTCGGCTTGTAATTCCCCGCAAAGTTGATTGACAATTTATTTAAAATCCTACTGTGCGCTTCAGTTGCATTATTCAAGCCAAAAAAGACCTGAACCTTCCATTAAACCCACATATCCAAGCAAATTATTGGAGGCAATTGATGCCATAAAAATCATCATCCTCTTTATCTTTACTTCCTTCATTGGATTCGCCGCGGCGCTACACCACATGCTTCTAAACGCCAAATCGCTTCAAGATTTGAAAGAACTCAGACGCAAGTCAAATCATTTAAAAATAACTTTCATAGATAACCGGTTGTTTATGGAACATACAAAGTCTGAGTTTTAGTCATTAGAGTAGCCAACCGCTTTCATCAAAAATAGCTTTTTTAGGTTTCTGTTGTAAACGCTGAAACGAAGTGGTTCTTAGCTAGAAGAACATCCACACTTTCGACTAAGGCATTCACAAATTTTCTGCTGCGCAAGTTTTTATTACTCCCAATTGTACTGTTATCGTTTCCACTATTGCTCAGTAATAAACCATCTACTTGCCATTGGTCTAGTTTGGTATTTCCATCGACTTAGAGGTATAATACTTTTGCATTTTGTGAGTGAAAAACGGTTGCGTAATTTTTTGACCTGCTATTCCAATTCTTTATAAAATTAAGCTAAACTTCTGGCCACCGACGAAGTCGCCTACACGAAGGTCATGCCTGAATTAGTAACCGAAAGGCAAACAACGGCTAGCAAGTTCCGAGTACTTATATTTTAATGTGCAAAACACCAGTAAAGTAATAAATTTGACTCATGACCAACGATGGGACAAACAACCGCTAAACTAATCACCACATTATCAAAGCGACCACTCGGCGGGCTGAGAAGACAGCAGCAGGGTGACTTTACGAAAGTAGGTCAGGATTAGAAAGCGCACGGTTGAAACCAATGATCGTCTTGCTATACGCCTGTATCACCTCGTATAATTGAGTTAAAAATAGAAAAATAAAGTTTCGCATCAACTTCAAAGCATTTTTGACGTTGGGGCTGATTAGAAACGATGGAAGGGTATTACAGATGCGTGGAAGAGGTTAGCGGATTTGGCTGTGTCACGTAGTTTGTTTCCTCGACATCTTGCTACATTGTAGTCTGACAAAGTCAAATGAGTTGTACAAAGAGTTGAGAAAAAGAAATGTCAAAACATGCTTGGAAACCAAGCATCAGTAATGTTACGGATATATTAGGCTTGTCGCGGGAAATTGTTGAACTGCGCGACAAAATGAATATTTTTTGTCCCAAGTGGAAAAAGTTTTTTAGATTGCGATCTCCGTTATTATGGGGATTATCATTTTGTAAGAAAATTTACTTTTTTGGTTAAGATAACAAAAGAAAGATGCTTGCCGGAAACTACATTGAAATTCGAGATTGTGGGTTAGGCCACAGCGTAAAAGAGGCTATAGATCTTATCGACAGAGTCAAAGGAATCGGAACTGTGCCTAGGCCAACTGTCTATCGATGGTTGTCCAAGTTTAAATAGAATCAAACGAGTACTAAAGACAGAAGAAGGCTCAGACGTCCTCGAGAAGTTGATCGAAATGCTATTGCCGCAACTGCCTAAAAGCATTCTCCGACGACTACGCGCATGTTGACCGACGATCTTGGTTGTAGCCGTGTAATAATCCATGTGATATTGCGTGCTGCAGGAGAGATCTTTTGATTTGAGTCTATTTAATGAAGCTTTTGTGAGATGAATAGTAGCTTAAAAGTCGTTGGATACCCAGGAAACTCATAGAAGCCCAAAAGCGAGTGACAATTGCGAGCAGACGGCTTCGTAGACGTCAACAAGTGCCATTTTGAAGTATATTGTGACTTGCGATCACAAACAGACTTATTTTGCAAACGATGAGCGTCTTGATGAGTGGAGATCATCTGGTCAGAGGCCCGAACAAACGCTCATAAGGGATTGTCGGAACAGAAAAGCGATGCTTTGCGTATAATGGGGTCGTTATGGACCAATTTTTCGGAAGCTTATCGAGCAAGAACAGACTATTCACTCGACTGTCTATTATGAGCAACTTAAAAAAGCCCACAACGCCGTTTGAAATCGTCGAACATCAGTGGTTTTCTCTGACGACAATGCACGTTCACCGATGGGGGCAAGAACAAGTTAGAGATTGAAAGACCTAGGCTGAAAGCACTTAGAGCATCCACTGTACAGTCCAGACATGGCACCAAGTGACTTCAACTTATTTTGAGCACTAGTTACGTGCAAAACGGTTTAGAACGTGCGGAGAAATGCCCCAACCCATTACGCAATTCGTCGCTTCAAACAAATGAAATTGGCATTGCCGGGGCATTCTTCAATTTAAGGAACGGTGACAGAAAGTAATCGAAAATAACGGAGAATACTTTAATTACGAATCATCTAACTTTTGGTGGGTTTTGTGTTAATAAAATGTTAATTTTAAACACGAGTCTCAACATTTTCCGGATAGCCCAATAAAGCCTAGAGCTTATTGCAAGAACATTAAACAACAGTTGTGAAGTGAAAGAGAGCCTGACTCTCTATCAGAGGAACGATGGAAACTCAAATTAAAACCTATCAGTAAAACCCGGATCAGTGAAGAGAGCTGAACCTTTTGATGCTTCAAATAAGAAGCATGCTACGATTGCGAACTGAATTCGAGCAACAGCACTTTTAAGATAGATGGAAGCGTTTAGTAGAGGTAAAACTTTGTTGACGGTTTCGAAGGACCTGGAAGAACGGTTTTACAAGTTTTTTTTGTTTACATACGTTCAGGAGAGAAGTGCTTACCCAATTGACAGCGACGTTCACTCGTAAAAGAGCATATCGCATAACAAGACTTAAATCAGATGTGTTGCGGTGACGTAAGTGGGTTAGGTGACCAAGTAAATGACGGTTTTTTCAGCTTAGCGTGCATGCAGCTAGTCTAAGGAAGCAGCACTCGAGCGTGGCCGACCCGTACGGAATAGCGTTTCCGCTAATGAGAAGATGCAGGCGTTTACAGCCTTCGGGATTAAGCCCTGAGACAGTAGTAAATTAAAGTAAAATAGAGACGTGGAAGATTGAAAATTGAAAACAAAGCTGCGTTTTTTTATAAACGTGTTGGCAAATCACTACGAACGAAAGCGCGATTTCGTGAGGTCAAGGTGTTTGAGCTATCAGTCTGGACAGTATAGTGTCGATTTCGCCGGACTTAAAGGGAGTAGTTCTGGCAAAAGGTGGAAAAATTCTGTCGAAAAGGTCGATGAATCATTGTAAATGGAGACACGACAAACGCAAAAGCCCCGCAAATATGCGAATTCTTCGATTGCTTTGTACAGTGGGACCGGTGGGCCCGAGAAGGGACAAGTCTAAGCTGCCAGAGGTTGGCTAATGGTACTGGTTGAGCGTTGTGTGTCCCGTAGGACAACAGGAAGACATACACGTCACTGGACCCAATCTGCACCAAGCTAGGCGTTAATAGAGATAGCCCGTTGGCTTGGCCCAGAACATTTACACCGGAATCAAGCCTACACAGTCGAGTTTGAAGAACCCTACGAAAACAGCCGTTCCTTGTCTGAACAGACACTATCACCACTTAATCAAGCACGCTCCGAACATGTAACTTGAAATATTCTCTCTTTGAACTTAATCATAAGATCTGTGTACTTTAAATGGAATAAAACGCCTCTGCTTCGTTTAGTATCCAATCCATCCGTGCTTTCAGCGACACGATACACTTAAAATTAAAAGCATTTTCTGCGTTATTGATCGAAAAAAGTTAAGATGTTTGATGTTGTTGAAAAAGAGCTGAGAATTGTTGTCTACTGACTTCAACAGGACGTTTGCAAACTAGAATTAGAAATCGGTTTTTCTAACATTTACCGAGCATGTGCAAATAAATTTCATTAGGGCAGTTACAACAAGCAGAGGATCATTTTTGAAAATTGATTCGAAAGCGGCGCTCAAAGGCGTTGGCAGTTTGATTGACAATGTAAACACTCGCAAATTCTCGAAGCCAACTAATACCTTATTTAAAGCTGCTGTAATGCTAATTAGATCATCTTCTGTTTGAAACATGCATCTTGCAGAACGCATCGAAATACCTCTTTTAGTGATTTAGACAAGCATAAGTCGCCGCTGTGCTAATCTATCTATTGGTAAAAAACCGATCTTTCGCGCGCGTCACGTCTGATCGCTTTTGTGACAAGTTTCGCGCAGAATTACCGAACAGTTTTTTTGTGTTTGCATTTTTTAGTCGAATTTTCCACTTTAAGCTTTTCTTTTTTAGATTTTACTCCAAAACAACTTGATTCTAATCCTGCTTGTATTTGTCGTTTCAGTTTATCCCCTGTAATTACAATCTTCAAATCGCAATCGAAGGCAATTCAAAGTGCGGTGTTTCAATCCTTAGTGAAGACTTGACATCTGTTGCCAGTTAGTTAAAAAGTTGCAACAAAACTTTCGATTGATTAAAACAAGTTGTTTTGCAGATTTTTTTTTGAATTGTTAATACAACTGAAGATAAAGCCCAAGTCTATTGTTGAATTTAAAAATTTTGTTAGATTCTCAAAAAATCTGACGTAAAAGAGTGAAGAAACAAAATGAATAAATCGATTTTTAGGAAACTCATATTGAGCGACAATTATTATGTGAACTTATTGAAAAACTTAATTTAACTTGAATAATGTACAAAAGTGACAGACCTTGCCATCGAAACGTTAAAGCGCATTAACTAAATCAAGGGAAATGTGTTAAACACACTGTCTGGCTAAATCTCTAAATATACGAGCACCAGCAGTCGGGAACAACACGGAAGTCAGATTAGGCGATTTGAACATAAATCGAGATGCGTGTTGTGTCCTCAATCGTCGGAATAAACAGATGGCTGGATAAAAGTATAATTGAATACACAAACAGATACACTCTTATCAGCACAAGCCAAACAAGTAGGTGACTAGGTTCAACCCTTCAAAATGTTGATTTTAAGTAATGAAGCTTTTCTTCTTGAAAGCCACAATAGTTTTAATGTCCCAACAACGCGCATTCAATGTGCCCAAATGTTTGAATTTGTTTAAAGGGGGGTTATTGCTATCAAATTTAAAAAGTACCTTAATCTGCACCTTCATATCTATATCGTTAGAATATGTTTTAACTTCGCGGAGTCCTTTGGTTGTAAGCAAAATTAATGCATTAATCTTTTACTGCTCGTTGGTCTATTGATATAAAAGATTAAAAATTTCGTTCAATTCCAAAACCAAAAAATTAACTGCATAAACATAAAAATGAACTTTGATGCAGAATTGGGTGGCTATTTTTTGTAAATGTCAGATTCAGCAGGTGCCACACTTGACCGCCGACACTACTATAGATGCAGGAAACGTGGCTTGACGATGGCAACCACAGGACGACGGCACAATTGACTTGGTAGGAGTGCGAGTGTATGATAAGTCCAAAAAGAGGCGAACTCTAGGGATTAATTTTGACTTTTTGATTGAATTCAGCGATCTTAATGCAAAGGATCAAACTTGCAAGACAGTGAACACATCGATTCGAAAATTGACCAATGCCGTACGAGCACAAACAGTTTGCTTTTACCTTGGATGAAAAGTTCGACCTTCTTGTCAAAAGCTGGTTCGCGGCATAGTACGCGTTTTGCTTTGTGCCGGACTGCCTCTATCAGCTTTTTGCTGCTTGCGTTTGATGCCCAAGTTTTCACCAAACTGTTTCAGCCCAATGCACGTCTGGATAAGTGGTAAAGGAAATGCCGTCTAGGAACGACCTTTTTGGTCTCATCAAGTCTTGTTTGAGCGTTTTGTAGTTTGTAAAATTTGAGTGAAGCCCGTGTCTAGTCGCTAATTCCAGAGCTTGCGTATCAAGTTTTGAATCTGCCCGCATCAATAGGGCTAGAAAAGTTACAACGCCAGAAGGCCGGCTTGTTTTGCTCATTTAATGCCGTTGCTCCATCCGAAACTTGGTCATTAAAGCTACGAGCAGTGTAGAACAGCAACGAAGGCCTTGGTTGATTACGAAGACAGTGATTTTACTACTTTCTTAAGCTTTAAAATTTCGATTTCTCGACGAAGCTCTGATCAAGAATTTGCTGCTGGGTCGATGCTTTACCACGATTGTGTGCTAATTGAATATAGCAGTTCTGTAGGAATTTTGGTAAAATTCAGCGAAATCTAAGCCTTGTTCGGTCAATGTTTATACGACGTAATCCACAAGAATTTGAAATTTCTCTAGGCTTGTAATTCTGTTCGAATCGGGGATTAAAAAGTTTTGGATGGACGTTTAAACTGGAGCTCCTCTACTCACGGATAATCAGTTATCAGTCTGGGATTGTTAGTGAATTTTTGGATTATTGTTTGTTAATCGAGTACATGAGGATTGCCGTGTAAAACACCAATTGTGTTTTAAGCGGATATCTTTATCCTCATCAACCACCTGAAATGATTGCACACGCTCCTAATATACGCAATTTGCAGTCAAACAACCGGGAACTCGATTCAGGTTTAAATTTGGTGGCGTTTCAAGTTCTTGTAGAAAATTACCTAATTCCAAGCTTAACGTTGGCTTAGCACCAACTTCCCTGTGGACCGGTAGAAGCTATTTGTGAAACATAGGATGTTATATCCGCAAAAATAGTGACTAGTGTTTGATCTGGTTATAAACCGGCTCGAAAGTAACCACATCAAGAAATACCTTACTTGTTCGGTCCATTCGTCATTAAGTTCTCACAATTTTTGAGGTATCACTTAGACAACATGCTTCAACAACGTCGATACGTTTACTCAAATCAAGCACCCATATTTTCAAACAGAAGCTAATGCATTCTTTAAACTCAAGGCTGGCATTCACATCTGCAAAATGAGGGGAGAGGATCTGCCAAAACGCTCAAAGTTTGATTTATAAGACAGCCGTAAGAGCTCTGCTGCCCTATAGAAGACCCTTTATCAAATAATTGTAGAGATCAACTTGCAATGTATACTGTGTTTCCGATGGATTGAACCCGGCTTTAGGGGTAGTTAATTCTTTCCATTTTTTCCTATTCTTGCACGAGTAGCTTAACCCAAGGAAAAACAATTTGAAGACTGCCAAAGTCGGCTACTGCCATTAACGGGCGCCATCTACTAAGACCAGCAGAAGGACTCACCGCTTCAGTAGAGCAGCTGCATAAAAATAATCATGATTGGACACTAATCGTTCTACCGCGCACATCAACTGCATATAGTCAACTTCAAAGCTTATGATGCGGTTTTTCAAGCTAATGTCACTAGCTGTTTGGCCAAGCATGCCATTCAGAAACCAACTTTAAGATGTTAAACCTACTAAAAATTGAGCTTGTGTTTACATAAACTGTATTTCTTAGAAGACGGATGTTTTTAAATGAGGCAATAAAGGTCGGATACAAGAATCAGTTTGATATTGGAAGTGCGATTTGAGAGTTAGCTAAGAACAACTTGGGTTGCACATTCCGAGCGAGAACGTGCTTGGTCAAGTGGTGGCGACGTTTACTTGAGAGAGGAGAGAACCGCGTGGTAGAGTTTGAGTCCGGCTGTGTGCAGTTGTCCCAGGTGGTTTTGCACTTTCATTGCAGCCAGCTTGTGTGCAGTTAATTCGAGGAAAAAAGCGCGTCTTCTTGTTGACTACGAGGTAGTGCTCGCTAGTGACAATAACAGATTTTGACAGCCTCCGAATTGTTCCTCCTTGGGCTTGAGTTTCTAGTGCAGGAATAAGAAGGATAATTAAAACACAGTAAGTCGCAGACGGGTTTTTGTGCCAAGCGCAAATCTAGCTTTCATTTAGCTTAGCAGGAAAAAGCGCTTTTAGAGTCCCGATGTTGCTTGTTTCCGGAAAGAAGTGCAAAGTTTGCGTGTTCATAGCGGGTTTTAGCGGGTTTGCAGCTAAGTTTGCATTCGTCATTAATGCGCTAAGCGGGCTGCGTGCAAATTTGGTTTTCGTGTCAAAAATTGTCGCTGCGTTTCCTTTTCTGCGACATTTCAACGGTGCCGTTGAGTTTCGTTGCTGCTGTGCCACTCGAAGAGCAGTATTTGCGTTTACGCTCTGGGTTGTTGACACGATAACAAAGTACCTGGAGAAAACTTGGAGTTTTCTCAGATGAAGGCCAACTATTGCTAAACTAGAAGTTGGTTTTGTATTGAATCAAGCTCGTCTGAGTGAAAAGAAGTCTTTGAAGCACAGCTCGACCGTGTGTCGACGGCATACCAAGCGATAGTCGATAGAGTTGGTCTTGTTTTATTCAAATTACCGAAACATTTTTATTTCTGCATCATTTGAAGTTTTGGGAAAATTCACAATCTGGCCGGTCTTTTTGCTAATGCATAACATTCAGGCACCTCTTAAACAAAAGCCTTGTTCAGAAGTAAAACCTGCAAAACTGAAAAACTAGCTAACGCAGGACGCTCGATCAGGAAGTTTAAAGCTTGTGCAATTGAAAATGTGCTCTAGTAACCATAAAAGAGTGACATTCTTTCGAGACTGGATCCGGAACAATTGCAAACGCTCTAGAATTAAGCTAATTGCGCTGTTTTCAGCGGCGCTTTTGTTCCCACATTGGTCGTATTAGTCACGCGTTATCTTGCACCAGAATAGCCAGAATGCCGGAATCTCATTGTTGGTGGATTCATCAGAGGAAGTAGTACTCAAGTTTGACCGTTGTCCCTTTCTTTGTTGACAAATTCTAGTTAATTACATCGTAAAAATCGCGAAACACAATCTAAATTCGTTAGTTCCAACAGAAGTTTTTAACTGACGTTGACGAAGACAGTTGCTCAAATGACGGCAGCTTATTCTGTCAAACCAGGCTGTCAAAAAACATCTACATTCCTTGTCTCACTTGACTATACGTTTCAAAAATGACGCACAACTTTTTGCTAAAATAACCAACTGTCAGCACGTTGAGACGTTGCTGTTTTTAGATGTCGACCAATCTACAAAAAGCTTTGTAGGCTTCCTTATTCCGACTACATTAAACCCAGCCAAAATTAGAACATGGCGTCTGCTAACCCAGCCGAGAATTGTGAGAGTTGTATGTAAACTGCAATCAAAATTGTTGATGACATTCCGCAAGTCATCATTAGATGCTTCTGGGTCGTATTGATTGTAGCTAAATCATCGAATTGCCAGGGTCGGGTTGTCTTCGCTAGTGCCAGAACTTGCCAGGCAACTGCGAGCTATACGATTCGTAACACTTGCTGTTGTTCCTCGTAAGTTTTGCAAGTCGTTCCGGCAGTTTTCAACGCATTCAAACTTCGTTTGCATCAGAAACACATTGACAGATGCACTCCTTCCTTGGGCAATTGTGTTTGAGACAAAGCATAGGCTTGCTGGACCAACTTGTTCGTGAGAAACCATGTTTTTAAACAATAACCAGAAACCGGGAAGTAAAAGTTTTGTAGCTAAATGGAAAAAGCTGTCGGAACGACTTTGTTTTGCAATCAGTTTTAGCAGCTAAAATTGATGGTGAGATATGCGAGTTGTCGTAATTGATAGGTGTTTTGGGACTTGCTTCCGAAACTAGTTCTTAACTCAACAATAAGCAGCAGTAGACTAGCCAGCAGGTGAAACGCAACATCTCAACGTGGCAAAAGTTTACTCTTACAACACGTCCCAGTGCCAGCTTTGCTGCACGTTTTTCGCTGCAAGAGTTGCCGTTTCTTCGCGTGCTCGCAAACCCAGCATCAATATTGCGGGTTCTATTGAATGAATGAGGGAGAGATTTGAAGTTTAACCACAAACCAAATTCAGACTGCTGTTTATATGGAGAGAAGTGCGGACTAAAAAGAATGCGCATGCATATTGAAAACTGGAAATTAATGGTTTCAAGTGTTAAATTGCATTGTTGGGGCATGCTATTCAATTGCTTTTCTTTTAAATCGGATATCACCAATTTGCAGTATTGGATGTTTTGTGTACACCTAACTGGCTATTTATCAACAAGCTTTCTTTAACACCGTATCTTAAACTTGTTGAACTTAGTCATTATACACTTCTTGCCAATCATTATTGCACTTTCCTAATTCAAAATTATAACCCTCTTGTCTTTTATGAATGTCTTGTGACTTTTAAAGGAGTTGGAAAAAACACAAATTTTTGGGAATCCGGAACGTGAACTCTCAATTAAAGGAAGCACTTTAAAATGTCAAAAACTGGTAATTAGGGCTTGTAGGCGTCTGTATAGCTATGTCATTTTTGATTAATTAAATATTAGAACAACTGAGTTTGTTGTCTTTTCAGATTCAAAACAGGCTGCATGCGAGGGAAGAAAAAGAAAACAAAGCATGTGGCTGCAAGTGAGTTTCCAGGTTCAAAGTGTTGAATGGGCAAGCTTCCAAAAAGCTTACTTTGTCCAAATTAGAGCCACATTGTTTGTTTATATACAACCAAATCACTAGGAAAATAGATTGTGAATTTGTAACTCGTGTCCTTGTTCTCACAATCAAAGCTTTTTAGACATTCGATGCCATCGATTATAATTTTGTTCAGCGCCAGCTCTTGTTTTTAGATCCCTCTAAGTTATAAATCCTCTCTGGCCGATCTATTTGCTGAAAGATTGGTTGGCTTGAAAATAGTCAGCGTAAGTTACAATTGCTTTAAATAGTTTCAACAGCACTAACCATGTCTTGCATGGGTAGATGAGCTCGTCTTTGTCTATTTTGGTTTCTGTTGAGACAAGCGTCAACAAATGAATTTGGCTGCTTTGGCAATAGAATTCCTTTTGGTCTTATAGGCGGCAAAGTTGTTTGGAGCTAAGATGCGCCCAACAAAACCTTCTATTCGTATTACGAAATGTTTGCGTCTTTCCCTCACAACTTTAAGAAGAAGAGACAATTCAGCATCACAAGAAGCAACAAAACTGCTGCCGGACGTATAGACAGGCTTTTAGGAAATTTCTCACCAAGAGCTTTTTGTCTACTATATTTTGATATGTTCAAGACAAAGAGTGTTGAATATTTTTTATTTGTTGAGGAAAAAAGCCGCGAAAAAGAAAAAACTTGTAGCAATCGGTTTGAAAAAGCGCGGCATCATCGAAATTCGAAAAAGTCAGTTTGCACGCGAAAGGTTTTCGAATTTGACACAAGAGTCTCACTTTTTTCGTATTTCTTACGCCTACTAAAAAAATTTTTTTGTTTATAGGACGCAAAAAGAATTAATCATTTTCAAAATTCATGAAGACTGCGAATAAGGAACAATGTAAAAAGAAACTGTAAAAGTTAAATTGGAATTATTTCAAGTCTAGTCCAAAGTTTAATGAAACGACTAAAATCCATCTTGGCAAGTTGTTGAGATCATGGCCCAGGCCGATTGCCGACAACACTAGGACAGACGGCCAGGAAAGCATTTGCGCTTCGGCTATTTTGAGCAAAACAATCATAAAATAAGGTGGCGCAATCAAAGTCCACCGAACTTGCGACGCCAGAGATGGGGAAGGGAGGCTTGCTTTGTAACTTGGCCTGCCGACTGGGGCCAGCTTTCTACCATTTAATTTAATTTCATTATTTTTCGACACATAAATCAAACGTTTTATTGCTGCGAACAGATCTCTAATCCTTTTATTCGGACCACATCCCCACTAAGTTATCCAACTGTTTTTGACAAAAGCTCGCTCTCAGGCTGTGTTCGCTTAAGTGATAGTGACATGAACTTGGAAATAGGAAAACCACACAGTAGGGCTCAGATCTGGCTGTGTGCGGTCAGCTCGGGCGGATGCATGCAGCCAAGCAAGCGGCGATGTTTCATTACAAACTCGTTCAAGCACAGCTGCTTCATGGAAGTGTCATGTCTTTCTTGTTGGCCTACGGAATGGCGACCGGACTGTAACAATAACCAACTTTTGACAGCTTTTGGGTTGTTTCTTCCAAAGCCCAGATCCCTCGTGCAAGAGTCGAAAAAAGCGCTTATGAGTTATTTTAACATCTTTTGCCTGACTTGTCAAGAAAGCAATAACCCTTGTTTTGTGATCTCTTGAACATCTGACTTCTAAAAATGCAAAAACGTTACACTTTTTGGTTTTTGTAATGTTAGCTTCTCAAGATGGTGTTATCTAAAACAACTCCTTTAAATAACGATTGCGGTGCACTTAATTAAAGGGTGCAGTCCGACTTGGACTTTATTGGAGGTCTAAGGAAGACGCATAGTGTTTGAAATTTGAGTTTACACAAAACAAGGCTTATACGCTAAGCTAGATACTTTTTTAACCGACACGCCGGATACAACAAATGCTTTTGATCGATTGTCGATGTTATTTATAACTCGAAATTCGTACTTTATCATTTAAGCTTTTAAAAGGAGCCTGTCTGAAACACGCGGCTTTTAAAGCTTGCAAAAGGCCAGTTTCAACTAATAAGCATCAAATTTATTAACTATTTTAATTTGAAGTCGGCTCTCATCAGACAATACAAGGGCATATTATCCAGCCAGCAATTAAAACCAAAACTGCCTTTGTTGACATACATTTGAAAAAAAGCAAATGTTTGTTTTTAATTTAGATCTTACCGGGAGAATCTTAGTCAAACAACAGTTTAATTCAATATTGACACAATTTTACAACTGGTCGTCGGCTACTTCAACTAATGCTTTGTTCTTATTCTTAAGGATAAAACTTTTACAAAATCAGTTTTGAGCCATCAGGAAACGTGTTAACTCAGTCAAAAATCCACGAAAACAAACAACAGGATATTGTTTCTTCGTCTACTCAATTCGTCGACCACTTTTGAGCAGCAGATCCGTCAAGAAATGAAAAAATAAAACGAGTTTCAAAGTTAAAGTAATTGTTTTCAGACTGCTTCATGCTTATGACAAATTACAAAAACCGAATTTTCTAGAAAGCTTTATTTTTGACAACAGATTCGAAAAGCTTTCATTTCTCGTTTATTATTTTCTCGTCTCCTCCTCCCCCTCAAAAAAAACATCGACCGAAACAGCATTAGAAATGATTAGAACAGCAGTGGGAGTCGTTGAGTAAATTGCACTTGACCATATATCAATCGAATTTCGTTCAATCTAATTTTCTAGATAACTTTTAAGGCACATTTTTTTTCTATAAGACAGATCTAGTGTGCCAGCTAACGTGGTAGCCGAACACATTTAGAAGAGGAGAAACCGCCTTGTGAAATTTACACTTGACGTGGTCGCTCAGGAATTTTATGGGTTTGCATCGTTAGCCTGCTATTCGAGTAGCCAAAAGGCGAAGAGAGCATGTCCCAATAGTCGGCGGATCTCTAGGCAAAAAACTTGCGAGGCCAAAAAGGATCGAGAACTGGTAGCTCGGTGATCATTGCTTCTTGTCTGCTCAGAATCAACTGGTATAGGAGAGGAAGCAAATAAAAACAAGAAATTCAATTCGAACACTATTACAGATGATAGGATGAGAAACCCATGTCTAATGTGTTTATTAACTCAAATCTCATGTAAATATGCCAATGTAGTTGATAGATCGCATTCGCAACTAAAGAATGCGCGTTACGTCTACTAGAGCCAATTTTAAGACTTAAGTAGACCAGCACAAAATTGGTTTTTGTAAAATAGGCATTTTTATTTTATTTCCCGTATTTATTGTACCAAGACTAAAGATAGCTATCCGAGATTGATGGCTGGTTAAATTTAGGCAATTTCTGGGCCAATATAAGAACTTTGAAGATCTTTTCAAGATTGACTATTGCGCGCTATCATCTGCCAGTTGGTGCCCAGCTACTTTCACGAAGTCGTCGTGCCATCGTTTCCTAGGACGAGACAAAAGTCGCTTTCCCGAGGATGTCTAGTTGAGCAGCTTCAACGTTCACTTCTTGTCGTGTTCTACTTTGACAACTTGGTCAATAGGCTTCCATTTGTGCTCTTGACATGATGTGAAGACTGGCGATTTCGACGATGTCTGCTTTTACTTCGAATATGTTCTTTGCAGTTGACCAGCCAACTTTAAATGAATCTATTGCAAATTGTAGCTGCTGACAATGAGTGGACAGTGGCATTCTGGTCTTTCATGCCGCTTGACTGCTGATCCAAGCATACGCTTTGCGCCCGTGACAACGTCGGCAGTCAGAAGTTGACAAAACAAAGCGAAAAAGTTGCTCATGTTTTTCCACTCGAGAGCCCGAGACTAATTTGATCGATTTAAAAAATAAATTACGCTTTTATTCATTTTCAATCGCTAACCAAGCCATCGTCAACCGATGTGTCGCTGTTATGGCAAGCGTTTCTAAATTTCCGCGCTAGCGACAATCGCATTTACTTTTAAAAAATGGATTTTAGTAGTGCAAACAGCTTTTTGTAGAATGAATTAGTCTTAAGTTCAACAGAAAGTATCATCTAAAAGCTTCTGATAATGATATTTGGTTTTGTTTGATTGTTAGCCTGTTCAGAATCGACTTTTTGACTAGTAATAAAAATTTTAAAAGTTCCTGAAAACGGCTCATACTCGCAATACTGTACATCATCAGTGTGCGCGCTTAATTATCTCCATCGCTAAATGTGTTATTATTCTTTCATGTCGCTGTGGCGTTTAACGCTCGTGTTGATTAAAAACTTTAACTTATTAAGCATCTGTTTAATATGTCTAGCAATGCAAGAAGAGGACTAGCGACAAAGGAGATGTTATTAGTTAGCAAGCGAGACTTGTTTCCAATAAGGTCTTTTCGTCAGTTACTTAATGTAATAAAGCTTGGCAATTAGGCGTTTTTTAAAAAGCAAATATTTTTTAAAACGTTTTGGGTATAATCTGTATTTTTTGCCAAAATAAAACTACTATAAATGCTGGTTTGCTAGGAATCGATGTTTAATATGATTTTGACTACTAGGCATTAGAACATTTTGAGTTTTAAATTTAATAAAGTTTTGTTTTTACGCGAAGAATTTAACGTTTTCTACTTTTTTCACATTTTTTTTGTTCAGAATTTTCACCGAAACAAGCCATCACTTTAAACAAACACAAGCAGTAGCTAAGACGTTAACACCTAAGGAAAACATCCACTTGGTTGGTGAATTAGGTTTGTTGAATACTCAATTGGAACGATTTTCAAAAGCTAAAACCGACGCAAAGCAAGCGAAGATACAAACTGCAACGCATACAGAGTTTAGCCAAGTGTGCTGTACACTCTGCCAATTTAATATAAATACCCCTTTCCTCCATGTTTTGACTTTTGTATTAGGCTTTCACTGCTTTCGGTACTTTAGCATCAAATCACGCGGAAGAGGCCTCAAAGAAGGCAAGGAAAGCGAAGTTGAAGCATACCCCAATGCTGGCTTGAGTTACGGACAGATGCTGGAGAATGAGATCGTCAAAGGGCGGTGTTAAAGCGTTTGCCTTTGGACTCCGCAATTATGCTCAGAAAGAGCGCAGATAACGATCGACGAATATGATGGACACATCATTAGTCAAACAGGGTCTAATTTAATTCAGATGTTTCTCGAGAAACTGTTTAGAAACACGATCGTCCTACTAATCCAAGGATTGTCCAAACAAAGATGGTCAGAGTTTTGAGACTGAAGCACAAGACTCGAGTTTGTCGTCATTATATAACCTAAGATAGAGCTCAGTAAGTTACAGGTAGTTTTTGATGCTTATGTCAGTTTCAGTGACAAAGACCCGTTTACTTTGGACGGCGCCGCTGGCTTCGATAGTCGTCGGTCGACTTACCAAAAGAGTGTCCTATCTTCGCATTGAAGTTCGGTAACCAATTCGTTATGATAAATGAGCAAGGCAGTTATTTGAACCCATCACTTTTTCAAGAAATAAGCTGCGTTTATTAACTGGCAACAGGACTGACGTTTGTTACATCGAATGAGTAAGTCAGATTATGCACGAGTTCTAGACAGGCACTTTTGACTATTTTGTGCAAATCAACAATACATGGGGTAGGGAAATCCTTTAATTTGCACAAGTCGCGAAACGCGTTGTTGATTTAACAACAACAACATTGGTCTTTTGGACTGGTTCGCTTGTTCTCCTGACCTCAACCTAGCTGGCCACATGCGGAAACAACATGTTCTATGATTCGCACTAACAAAGCGATTTCAGGTATTTGAATAACTTGAGTGGACAGTTTTAGAAGCTTGGCAACATGTCAGCATCACACAAGTCCTCCGGGTTGAATAAAAGCCAAGTCAAATTGCTCAAGTTGTTAATTGTAATGATAATCCTAATTTTTTTTGTTGTTTACCACTGCACGGGAAATGAATTTCGTACATCAAACATGGGAGGGGGGGGGGGGAGGAAGGGAGAAGAGATTTTTGACCAAATTAACAACGTCAAAAAATGACCCAACAGAGACATTTTACGCACTCAAATTTAAATTTTTAACCATAATACCGTTATTTAGGCCCGCTCTTAGACGAGAGCACAGTTTACGAATCAGAGTTGTTGCTAACTTTGTGCTTGCAAAACGACAGGAGGTATTTATATCAAATTGGCAACGTGATAGCACTACGTTTTGATTCCTTACACTGTGTCGCATCAATCGTTGGCTGGAATTTAGACAATGAAACTCGGCATTTATTGGACTAGACGCTTTTCTTGCTACAAATCGACCACCTAGTTGACACCTCAAGGTTTAAACCCCATGAAATTATGGGCTGTCACTGTAAGACTAATTGTTCGCAACCTCTCTTGGGTAGGAAACCTTCTTCAAACGACAAGGATTATATATGGGTGGAAATAAGTCAACAACGCGTGAAAGCAATTCAGCTCATTTTAACCCAGTTTGTGTAGCCTGACTCACACCAGACGCGCAACATAAAATCGAGTTCTACTTTGAACAAACACGATTAGGTGGACAGAGGGAACATTTAGAGCCCAAAAAAGAAGCAGAAATAAATCCAATCTGATAAGGTGGCTTCGTCTGATCAATACACAAGATTGCCACAGTCAAACGCAATAGGTCATTTAAAATGTTAGCCAGATTTAAAAAAGCCCCCAAATTAGTCGAGCTTCTTGTTGTGGTAGAA
>JACCHV010000423.1:0-14091 GCA_018907245.1 Eupristina koningsbergeri
TTTCAACTTTCCTTCACAGTACTTGTTTGCTATCGGTCTCGTAGCCATATTTAGCTTTAGGTGAAGTTTACCACCCTCTTTGGGCTGCGTTTCCAAACAACCCGACTCCAAGAGCGTTTCACTCTACTGCGCGGCACGACCAGACTGGTGTAAAACCATCTGTGCAGTTGCGTTCCAGCAAAACCTAGACCGCGCCAAACACAGCAGATACGAAGCGCTCCAAACGCTACACCAAATCGACCCTACAAGGGTTGATCTTTAAGCGCTGAGCTGTTCCCCTTTCACTCGCAGTTACTCCGGGAATCCCTGTTGGTTTCTTTTCCTCTGCTTACTGATATGCTTAAGTTCGGCAGGTGATCATACACAACTCAGGTGGATTCGAACCAACCTTCAAAAAGCATGGCATGGTGTTTATACACTGCCTCACCGATAATCTTGCCATGTCTTCGTCTCGACAATTTGACTTCATTGAAAAGACTAGGACAACCAAGCAAGCAGCACCGGCGGCAGCAACACCTCAACAGTGCGCTGAGAACAGCAACGACTGTATTTGGATACAACCGCATGAGAGCGCATTGCAATCAACGATGATGCTTGACCTTTAATGATCACACCCTGAGTCGGATATACCGATGAGCAGAGCCCAACGGTGCAATATGCAATCGAAAACATATCACTCATAATATCTGTAATTCGTGATTCTTGACGCAATTCACTGCGTTCTTCATCGATCTACGAGCCAAGTGATCCACCGATATAGCTTTAAAATAGTTTATTTTGATTTAAAAAAACAATAATAAAATATGAATTGCATGGGCGCCCTGCATGGGGGTCATTGAATCTCGGATCTGAGCCCACTATGCAACAGCAAAGAGTAGACCAATTAACCCTATCGCTCGATATCCTTGCAGCCACGGTCGTTTCAGATATGCACAACTGCTCAATCGAACATAGATGCCCAGCTGGAGCCGTTTAATAAAGCACAATCATCCACTCTGTATGGGAGTGGTGACGTTTTGTTCGATGGAAGGCGTCGACGACGACTCGTCGCCGTACGCTCTTGCCAAGCGAACACAAAGGTTGATCGTTGTTTGTTAGTGATCCATCGGCAGGTTCACCTACCGATACCTTGTTACGACTTTTACCCGGTTCAATGCATCGCGATTAAGTCACTTTCCTGCTGCACCAGAGGTGAATCGGGCGACAGCTAGTCCGTGAATTTCTCGAAACGAATCAGTCCCGGGTAGCGACGGGCGGTGTGTACAAAGGGCAGGGACGTAATCAATGCAAGTTGATGACTCGCATTTACTTGGAATTCCTCGTTCATGAGGGAAAATTTCAACACTCAATTCCAGCCATAATAATATCTCAACTGTTTGCCAAGCCCTCTCGGGCGAGGACAATCACGCTGTTACCATCATTGTAGCACGCGTGCGGCCCCGAACATCTAAGGGCATCACAGACCTGTTATTGCTCCATTTCTTGAGACTTGGAGTCTCGAATCCAGCTAAGAACCCGCGTGGACAGTCAATCCATCGGGTATTTAGCAGTCGGAGTCTCGCTCGTTATCGCAATTAAGCAGACGACTCACGCCACGAACTAAGAACGGCCATGCACCACCATTCATCAAATCATGAAAGAGCTATCAATCTGTCAATCCTTATGATGTACTGGCCGGGTGAGGTTTCCCGTGTTGAGTCAAATTAAGCCGCAAGCTCCACTCCTGGTGGTGCCCTTCCGTCAATTCCTTTAAGTTTCAGCTTTGCAACCATACTTCCCCCGGAACCGAAAAACTTTCGTTTCCGTCGATCCGCCCGCCAATGACTAAAAGCCACTGGCGGATTGATAGTTGGCATCGTTTACGGTCAGAACTAGGGCGGTATCTAATCGCCTTCGAACCTCTGACTTTCGTTCTTGATTAATGAAAACACTCTTGGCAAATGCCTTCGCTTTAGGGCGTCTCGCTGCGGTCCACGAATTTCACCTCTCGCGCAGCGATACGAGTGCCCCCAGCTGTTCCTGTTAACCATTGTTTTAGCCGACAAAACCAATAAAACTCGGCCCAAACCTTGTTCCATTATTCCATGCACCGGTATTCAATCCGAAGACTCGCCTTGAGCACTTAAGCCGTTCAAAGTAATCCGCGCCCCGTCGGGTCAACCCCGAGCGTGGCACAAGTACTGCTTCTAGTGCGCATCGTTAGATGCGACCAGTCGCAGTAGAAAATCCAACTACGAACTTTTTAACCGCAACAATAATTCTATACATTACGAGAGCTGGAATTACCGCGGCTGCTGGCACCAGACTTGCCCTCTCGTTGTTACTCATGGAATTGTTTACGTTCCATCCATTCCAATGCTCGACCTCAAAGAGAACAAGCTTGTTATTTCTCGTCACTATCTCGTTCAATGAACAGTGGATAAGTTGCGCGCCTGCTGCTGTCCTTAGACATGGTAGCCGTTTCTAAGGCTCCCTCTCCGGAGTCGAACCCTGATTCTCCGTCACCCGTCAACACCTCGGTAGTCCAATACACTACCGACGATAGTTGATAAGGCAGATACTCGAGTGCAACTTCGCCGACACAAGGTCATGCGATAAGCTAGGTTATCCAGAGTTAGCATCAAACCAGGAAAGGTTTTGCTCCGATAAGTGCACCAAACTCATTGCTGAATTCGGCTTTTAGCACGTATTGGCTCCAGAATTACCGCAGTTATCCGTTTAAAACGTCAAAGCACGTAGATTATATCTGTTGTATTGAGCCGTTCGCAGTTTCGCTTTATAATCAACTCTACTTACACATGCATGGCTAAATCTTTGAAAGAAACATATCAGTTCAGCCAGGATCAACCAGATTACTGCCGATCTTTCATCAAAGAAAGTCTGCAACTAATCGCGGTCACAACGTGTCCGCTCCTCGGCTTTACAGCCGAGCCTCAGTGTACTCCGCCCTCACATGGCCACATTTTTCTAATGGACCCACAAGAGTTTCGTACAAGCTTCAACTTCTTCTCACTTCTAAACACCCAACTGCACAAAGGCAGTTTCAACATTCCAAATTCAATGTTCAAAATACTACTCTGCATTTGACATGCCCCTTTATCTTTAATCATATTATGCGGCACACATGCACCTCATATCAATCCTTACAAGCAATTCCACTACCCTTTCATGGGCTAGGAAGCTCATCCAACTGCTGAGAGCACCCCCCGCTAGGCGGTGGAACCACACCAAACCAACTGTTTGCGGCTGACTAGCCACAACAAGCCGGCTTTTTATTACCTGCTAACCCTTTCTGCTAAGGGAAAGCAATCACACTGTGTTCGGAGGAATAAGCACGCACTGGGCAGCCCGCATAATGGCCGCCGCACTACACACAACTACTCGGCAAATTAAAGACAGGATCGCATCGCGCGAAACCTGCCTCCCGTATAATAGCTGCCTGCACTGCGGCGAGCCACTCGGTATTATCACCCAATCTTTTGCCTTTTTTTCCTTCGACAAATACACCTCAAATCAACAGGTTTAGGAATTCCGTTCAGTTTCGAGTGACCTTTTTGCGCAACAATCAAGCATGCGTTGTGCGCGCGCTCTCCCGGGCCATGTTTGTAAGGCCTTGCTGTCGGACTCACAAATCTGCATGATTTTTTGATTTCCCAATCCAGGTATTATCATTTGCAATTGGAACACTCATCTCCAACCTTACCTTGACTTAGCCCTCTAAACCAGTAATGGCCAAGAAAGCAAAGCCTAACACTTTTAAACCATCTTGGTCACTAACATAATCAACATTTTATTGCTATGGCCAGAAATAGCTGTCGATACGATCAGACAACAGCTTTCTCTCACTTCTACATCGGAGAACCAAGGTCTACGGACGACTCACGCCTGTCAAACTTGGTTACTGTCACTGGTAGGCGTTATCTTCCAAGTCGACAGTAGAACGCGCTGTTTCCTTGGACTAGCTACATGTAAGCTAGTTGTAAGAAAGAACAATCAAGCAGAACATGTAACAGCTAACAAGTCTTTAAACATGGCAGCCGTACTGCCGTCAAAATTCGAGGTTTTTATGAAAATGCTCGTTACACCAAAGAATTGTGTTTACTGATTTAGAGAATTCTATTCGTTTGCAAGATCTTCCATATGTGAGACATAAAACATTTTTCGAATTTAGAAACGGGTACTGTTTGACACTAGGTAAAAGGTTTTAACGCCTTTGACTTTTATGTAAATGTTTAGTTCTTGCATTTGTGGAAGAAATAAATACAACTCATTGTCACGCTCTGCCTGCTTCCGTTTACTCCTACTTAACTTCCAATCCAAAATGGGTTCTGATAGTTCCGTGAAAGCTCAAAAATTTGATGATTTCATTCTATCAGCTACAGTGATTAAAGCTAATGCTCACTTTTGCAAGCAATCACAGCAGCTCCGAAAAGAGAGAAAACGAGAAAAAGAGAGACTGTTAATAAAAATTTAAGCTCTAGAGACTCAGGGCAGCCAACCCATAAACGTCAGTTCAGTCGTTGGAATATGTTAGCCGCAGATCAGAAGTCAACGTCGGTATTATCCCAAAGTTATAAGGTTGGGATAACGTTCGACTCAGAATTTCTGTGGTCGCACAACAACAATTTTTGGGAGGTCTTGTCGTTGCAACAAGGCCAATAATTGAGTGGAGTGTGGCGTTGTCTGAGGTGAGCACTGTCGAGATGTTTAGTTTGACAAACAGTTGTCTGACCGTGACCGTGGGTCATGCTACATATACATATGGATCACAGTGGACACATTGCTTGTGCACATAGTTGAAAAGGGTATACCGTATTTCCTCTGAAGTAGGCTCGTTCAGTCACAGCCATTGCAGAGGTCATAAAGTATCATGAATAGCAGGGTTTAGGCGACTCCAAGGAGAAGTTCCCAAGCCACAGACAGAGGGGATATACCCGACCGTCATCAAAAGGTTCAAACAATCAGGTTTCCCTAGTGCGAACCGCATCCCCGATTCATGATTCGTACGAGTCAATCCTCATCGAGTGATGGCCCGCTCAGTCATCTTGCTCCGCAGAGCGCAACAACTTGCGCGGACGCCCCGCCGACACCTTGCCCGAAGGTTTAGATGCCTACCTCAGGTGTAAGGGGACGCTTTAAATCCGGAACCCCAAACCGGACCTCCGTGGTAGTTACACAACTCGGTTCTACCTCTAAAGAGGAGCCTCCTTGTCATACCTTGAACCATGGTTTAGCTTACCGAGGTAACGAATGAATGCTCTCGAGTGCTTTATATACGCGTGAGAGCACATTCAGCTGATGCAAATCAAGTGTTCAAAGCCATGCTGATTCGAACTTCGACCGACAATGATGCAAATTCGAATTTCGATGACAGTTTAAATTAATTCTAAAATTCGTAACTGAAATGCATCTGCAGACTTGTTGCTACAGGTAAAAGATTAAAAAACAACAATAAACATACAAACAATAACTAAAATTTAAAAGCTTTATCTTTTCAGTCGGACTCCAATATAATAATTGGGTAAAAGTACTAGCAACAAGTATTTGGCCATTGTTCCAAGTAAGAGATAAACAGTAAATTTCAATAATCCACCCATTTTGTTGCCAAGTGTGAATTAGAGCGTCGGACTATAAAACAAGCAAGTATCAATAGCTTAAAGTGGCGATGCATTAACGTAGCGCACAGTTTAGTGAATGTATAAAAACAGATGCATCCGATCATAGGGTAGTCTCAACAGATCGCAGTGGAAAACTGCTCTGCTGCTTACAACCCCTTGACCAGTAGTCAAGTCGTATTCAAGCGATCTTGCACCCCGACATTCTCCACACAAAGTCGTATGGAACCAACAACCAGCAGATGGTTGTATCTGCTGGCAACGTTAGCTATGGGGTTAAGGCTACAAAACAAAAGTCTTGCATAGGAGTACCGCCCGACGCCGGGGCACAACATTATTGTCAAGCTATCTAGGTGGGGTTCCAACTTAGAGGCATTCAGTTGTAATCCCCCAGATGGTAGCTTCGCACCATTGTCCGATCGGACAAGCGCATAAACCAAATGTCTGAACCTGCTGTTCCTCTCGTACTAAGCAGGATTACTATTGCGACAACAAATTTGACAGTAGGATAAAACTAACCTGTCTCACGACGGTCTAAACCCAGCTCACGTTCCCTATTAGTGGGTGAACAATCCAACGCTTTGCGCATTCTGCTACGCAATGATAGGAAGAGCCGACATCGAAGGATCAAAAAGCAACGTCGCTATGGACGCTTGGCTGCCACAAGCCAGTTATCCCTGTGGTAACTTTTCTGACACCTCTTGCTGTAAACTTTACAAATCAAAAGGATCGATAGGCCACGCTTTCGCGGTCTGTATTCGTACTGAAAATCAAGATCAAGTAAGCTTTTGTCCTTTTACTCTACGCTAGGTTTCCGTCCCAGCTGAGCTTACCTTAGGACACCTACGTTATTGTTTGATAGATGTACCGCCCCAGTCAAACTCCCCGCCTGACACTGTCATCGGCGCGAGTCACGTACTCTCGAAAGAGTTCGCTTAACAACAAGCACAACCAACCGAAGTTGGTAGACCTCGTTTTACCGAATAAGTAAGGAAACGATGAAAGTAGTGGTATTTCACTGTCGGCCGAAACCTCCCACTTATGCTACACCATGCATGATTCTTCACAAAGTCAGACTAGAGTCAAGCTCAACAGGGTCTTCTTTCCCCGCTGTCTTTGCCAAGCCCGTTCCCTTGGCTGTGGTTTCGCTAGATAGTAGTTAGGGACAGTGGGAATCTCGTTGATCCATTCGTGCGCGTCCCTAATTAGAGGACGAGGCATTTGGCTACCTTAAGAGAGTCATAGTTACTCCCGCCGTTTACCCGCGCTTAATCAAATTTCCTTAAAGTAACATTCAGAGCACTGGGCAGAAATCAGAGATAGTCAACGTCCATCTGGAACCATCTATCTCCTCTGTTTTAATTAGACAGTCGGATTCCCCGAGTCCGTACCAGTTCTAGATCAAACCGTTAAGCGTCGAAGGACCCACTCGCGAGAGTGGAAGTTGAAGCCATCTTCAACAAAGCCACGTCACTAGCCCACGCGGCTTGCGCCACGCACACTCGAACGTAGCCTCGAAGCGTCCGACAACAACCCCTTCGACCCGGTCTCTAGAGCCAATTCTTTTCCCAAAGTTACGAATCTAATTTGCCGACTTCCCTTATCTACATTATTCTATCAACTAGAGGCTGTTCACCTTGGAGACCTGCTGCGGTGATGGGTACGGCCGAGCCAGAAATTCATTTAGGCCACTCCCGTCGTTTCACGGACCACTTGAAGCGCTCGAGACACCGCAGTAACCGCAGTGCTTTACAACTTGTGCAAGCCTATCGCCGGCTGAACCGATTCCAGGCTCGCGCCAAATTTGAACCAGAGAAGAAATCTCTGGCTCGGACTTCAAGCAATGTTGACGGGTTTGCTTGCGTTACCGCGCCTTGCGCTGTCGAAACAGCCCAATCTCCTTGAGCTCGGTGCAGGAATCTTAATCTGCTTCCCTTTCGGCCCTTGCGACGCGCTCCACAAAAGTAGTTCAACGTCGCCACTTCAAGCCAGCATTAGCCTGCGCCTTAGGACCGACTAACCCACGTACAATCACTGTGCACGCGGAACCCTTCTCCACTTCAGTCTTCAAGGATCTCACTTGAATATTTGCTACTTCAACCAAGATCTGCACTTGTGACGGCTCCAGCCGAGCTCACGCTCCGCGCCTTCAACGCCATCACAACAACCTTCCTACTCGTTGAGCAATTTCTTTCCTATTTGCTTCAACGGCAAAGTATAGGTGCTCCGCTCTAGCGCCATCCATTTTCAGGGCTAGTTGATTCGGCAGGTGAGTTGTTACACACTCCTTAGCGGTTTCCGACTTCCATGGCCACCGTCCTGCTGTCAATATCAACCAACACCTTTTATGGGGTCTCATGAGCGGAGACTTGGGCACCTTAACTCCGCGTTTGGTTCATCCCACATCGCCAGTTCTGCTTACCAAAAATGGCCCACTTGGAGCACAGCAATCAAAGTCGAGTGTTCAATTAAGTAACACCGACAACATAACCATTTAGAGTTTGAGAATAGTTTGAGAATAATACATCCCAAGGACTCTAATCGTTCGCTTTACCGAGTATATCTGCTCGCATGCTCCAGCTATCCTGAGGGAAACTTCGGAAGGAACCAGCTACTAGATGGTTCGATTAGTCTTGCGCCCCTATACCCAAATCAGACGATCGATTTGCACGTCAGAACCGCTTCGGACTTCCATCAGAGTTTCCTCTGACTTCGTCCTGTTCAGGCATAGTTCACCATCTTTCGGGTCTCAAAGCTTACGCTCAAACTCCACAACAGAACAAGTTCTAGTCATGGGTTGATGTTGCTCTGTACACAACGAATCATGCACGGATCGCATCACAGACACCAAGTGTCCCACTTTCATTTCGCCTTTGAGTTTTACACCCAATGACTCGCGCAAACCTTAAACTCCTTGGTCCGTGTTTCAAGACGGGTCAAATGGGTGGCCGACTAGACACCGAATACTGGCCAAGAGACGCTCGGCAAACTGACCAGTTGTGAAACGAAACGCATGCGTTGCATTCCAACAACGTCGAAATTTTGCCGAGCGCCTCACGTTTGACCAGCCTTATGCAATGCAGTCAGACTCATGTGTTGCCCGCCGGTCCGGGTTTCCAGTCCTTGCGAACTGGTCCTCTAAGCCAGACTTTGAACATCGAGTCCAACCGATTCGGCGCACTCTGTACGCAAGTGCACCGTTCACCAAGCACAACAATTGTCTGCCGAGGACTTTTCAGAACCACAAACCGACAAATTGTACCTAACAACGGCTAAATACGCACTGGATACGTCGGCTCCATCTGCTTCCACTATAACGGTTTCACGTTCTCTTGCACTCTCTTTTCAAAGTGCTTTTCAACTTTCCTTCACAGTACTTGTTTGCTATCGGTCTCGTAGCCATATTTAGCTTTAGGTGAAGTTTACCACCCTCTTTGGGCTGCGTTTCCAAACAACCCGACTCCAAGAACGCTTCACTCTACTGCGCGGCACGACCAAACTGGTGTAAAACCATCTGTGCAGTTGCGTTCCAGCAAAACCTAGACCGCGCCAAACACAGTAGATACGAAGCGCTCCAAACGCTACACCAAACCGACCCTACAAGAGTTGGTCTTTTAGCGCTGAGCTGTTCCCCTTTCACTCGCAGTTACTCCGGGAATCCCTGTTGGTTTCTTTTCCTCTGCTTACTGATATGCTTAAGTTCGGCAGGTGATCATACACGACTCAGGTGGATTTGAACCAACCTTGAAAAAGCATGGTACGGTGCTATACACTGCCTCACCAATAATCTTGCCATGTCTTCGTCTTAACAATTTTACTTCACTGAAAAGACTAGGACACAATGAAGCAAGCCAATACTGGCGGCAGCAACACCTCAACAGTGCGTTAAAGATAGCAACGACTGTATTTTGATGCAACCGCATTGAGAGCGCATTGCAATCAACAATGATGTTTGACTTTTGATGATCACACCCTGAGTCGAATATACCGATGAGCAGAGCCCAACGATGCAATATGCAATCGAAAACATATCACTCATAATATCTGTAATTCGTGATTCTTGACGCAATTCACTGCGTTCTTCATCGATCTACGAGCCAAGTGATCCACCGATATAGCTTTTATGTAGTCAATTTTGATTTTTAAAAAATAATAATAAAATATGAATTGCATGGGCGCCCTGCATGGGGGTCATTGAATCTCGGATCTGAGCCTACTATACAACAGGAAAGAGTAGACCAATTAACCCTATCGCTCGATATCCTTGCAGCCACGGTCGTTTCAGATATGCACAACTGCTCAATCGAACATAGATACCCAGCTGGAGCCGTTTAACGAAGCACAATCAGCCACTCTGCATGAGAGTAACGACATTTTGTCCGATGGAGAGCATCGACGACAACTCGTCGCCGAACACTCTTGCCAAACGAACACAAAGATTGATCATTGTTTGTTAGTGATCCATCGGCAGGTTCACCTACCGATACCTTGTTACGACTTTTACCCGGTTCAATCCATCGCGATTAAGTCACTTTCCTGCTGTATCGGAGGTAAATCCGATGGCAGCTAGTCCGTGAATTTCTCGAAACGAATCAGTCCCGGGTAGCGACGGGCGGTGTGTACAAAGGGCAGGGACGTAATCAATGCAAGTTGATGACTCGCATTTACTTGGAATTCCTCGTTCATGAGGGAAAATTTCAACACTCAATTCCAGCCATAATAATATCTCAACTGTTTGCCAAGCCCTCTCGGGCGAGGACAATCACGCTGTTACCATCATTGTAGCACGCGTGCGGCCCCGAACATCTAAGGGCATCACAGACCTGTTATTGCTCCATTTCTTGAGACTTGGAGTCTCGAATCCAGCTAAGAACCCGCGTGGACAGTTAATCCATCGGGTATTTAGCAGTCGGAGTCTCGCTCGTTATCGCAATTAAGCAGACGACTCACGCCACGAACTAAGAACGGCCATGCACCACCATTCATCAAATCATGAAAGAGCTATCAATCTGTCAATCCTTATGATGTACTGGCCGGGTGAGGTTTCCCGTGTTGAGTCAAATTAAGCCGCAAGCTCCACTCCTGGTGGTGCCCTTCCGTCAATTCCTTTAAGTTTCAGCTTTGCAACCATACTTCCCCCGGAACCGAAAAACTTTCGTTTCCGTCGATCCGCCCGCCAATGACTAAAAGCCACTGGCGGATTGATAGTTGGCATCGTTTACGGTCAGAACTAGGGCGGTATCTAATCGCCTTCGAACCTCTGACTTTCGTTCTTGATTAATGAAAACACTCTTGGCAAATGCCTTCGCTTTAGGGCGTCTCGCTGCGGTCCACGAATTTCACCTCTCGCGCAGCGATACGAGTGCCCCCAGCTGTTCCTGTTAACCATTGTTTTAGCCGACAAAACCAATAAAACTCGGCCCAAACCTTGTTCCATTATTCCATGCACCGGTATTCAATCCGAAGACTCGCCTTGAGCACTTAAGCCGTTCAAAGTAATCCGCGCCCCGTCGGGTCAACCCCGAGCGTGGCACAAGTACTGCTTCTAGTGCGCATCGTTAGATGCGACCAGTCGCAGTAGAAAATCCAACTACGAACTTTTTAACCGCAACAATAATTCTATACATTACGAGAGCTGGAATTACCGCGGCTGCTGGCACCAGACTTGCCCTCTCGTTGTTACTCATGGAATTGTTTACGTTCCATCCATTCCAATGCTCGACCTCAAAGAGAACAAGCTTGTTATTTCTCGTCACTATCTCGTTCAATGAACAGTGGATAAGTTGCGCGCCTGCTGCTGTCCTTAGACATGGTAGCCGTTTCTAAGGCTCCCTCTCCGGAGTCGAACCCTGATTCTCCGTCACCCGTCAACACCTCGGTAGTCCAATACACTACCGACGATAGTTGATAAGGCAGATACTCGAGTGCAACTTCGCCGACACAAGGTCATGCGATAAGCTAGGTTATCCAGAGTTAGCATCAAACCAGGAAAGGTTTTGCTCCGATAAGTGCACCAAACTCATTGCTGAATTCGGCTTTTAGCACGTATTGGCTCCAGAATTACCGCAGTTATCCGTTTAAAACGTCAAAGCACGTAGATTATATCTGTTGTATTGAGCCGTTCGCAGTTTCGCTTTATAATCAACTCTACTTACACATGCATGGCTAAATCTTTGAAAGAAACATATCAGTTCAGCCAGGATCAACCAGATTACTGCCGATCTTTCATCAAAGAAAGTCTGCAACTAATCGCGGTCACAACGTGTCCGCTCCTCGGCTTTACAGCCGAGCCTCAGTGTACTCCGCCCTCACATGGCCACATTTTTCTAATGGACCCACAAGAGTTTCGTACAAGCTTCAACTTCTTCTCACTTCTAAACACCCAACTGCACAAAGGCAGTTTCAACATTCCAAATTCAATGTTCAAAATACTACTCTGCATTTGACATGCCCCTTTATCTTTAATCATATTATGCGGCACACATGCACCTCATATCAATCCTTACAAGCAATTCCACTACCCTTTCATGGGCTAGGAAGCTCATCCAACTGCTGAGAGCACCCCCCGCTAGGCGGTGGAACCACACCAAACCAACTGTTTGCGGCTGACTAGCCACAACAAGCCGGCTTTTTATTACCTGCTAACCCTTTCTGCTAAGGGAAAGCAATCACACTGTGTTCGGAGGAATAAGCACGCACTGGGCAGCCCGCATAATGGCCGCCGCACTACACACAACTACTCGGCAAATTAAAGACAGGATCGCATCGCGCGAAACCTGCCTCCCGTATAATAGCTGCCTGCACTGCGGCGAGCCACTCGGTATTATCACCCAATCTTTTGCCTTTTTTTCCTTCGACAAATACACCTCAAATCAACAGGTTTAGGAATTCCGTTCAGTTTCGAGTGACCTTTTTGCGCAACAATCAAGCATGCGTTGTGCGCGCGCTCTCCCGGGCCATGTTTGTAAGGCCTTGCTGTCGGACTCACAAATCTGCATGATTTTTTGATTTCCCAATCCAGGTATTATCATTTGCAATTGGAACACTCATCTCCAACCTTACCTTGACTTAAGCCGCGCTGAACCCAGTTTTCTCCTTTTTCTTCTCAGCAACAGTGCTATGCCAAGCAGATCATAGATGCGAGTTTACAAAGACGAATGTTCGCTTTTAAGAAGGTTGATATTGTGATTCAATGATTCAAACTGCAATATCCTCACAACTGCAGAATTTGAATTTTGGTTTAAAAACTATTAAAGTCGACGTCATCCCTTCAATAAGTAAGACGTCTCGGCTCTAACAATCTTCAATTTAAAAAGGCTCCGTAATGCTCTCTTCCTCACTGATTAGTCCCTTTTCAGCACTAGGACGAAAAGATCAAAACAAAGTTAGGCTTCGCAAATATTGTCAACCTCACTTTGAATGCTGATTCGTTGACCAATAGACTTCTAGTTTTTAAACGTTCTACGCCTAGGAACGAAACCACTTGACAAGCTTGCTGGAGCAAGCAAATAACAAAAGATCGTTTGAAACCATTTGGATTTTAAGCCAACCTAAGGAGGGAAAGGCACGTCTGCCTATTGTCGTAGACTACTTGAATGTGGCAGAAATCGCAGAACGGCGGGTGTCATATGCAACAATACAATTACCATTCAAATGTTTGCGTTTCAGCTTTTGACAATAAACAATTTTGACACAAAATTTGCAGCACTTGAAGCTTTTGTGATTAGTTGAATTCAGCATTTAATGCTTATCAGAAGTTCAAGATTATTAAAAATTTTTGCAAGATTACCATTATCAAGCAAAACAATGTTTGCAAGCATTGTAGACCACTCAAAAATGTTGTTTCATGGAGAGACAAACGATTTGCTTCAAAATTTATGCCAAGGTTGTCCTGTCATCGTCGATGAAACCGAGTGCTCGAAAATTGCGTGAGCATCTCATGGTCAAATTTGTCCCTCAACAAAGTTCTTTACAGTTTAACAATATTATAAAAAAGCATTACAAACCATAGGGAACGAACAAAATGTGGGCGTTTGTTTTTGAAATTACTTAAAAAAACAAAAAATATACCGTCTCCGCTTCAAGACACCTTTGGGAAAAGAGAAGCGATAAGAGAAATTAAACGGTTTTTGATTTGAAGTTTTATCAAACAAAAGTGGCAGGCAAATTCTTTTCGAGAGTAGACTAGAATTGTTGCCTTTTCAACCGACTCATTTTGTTGAAACGCACACAAAACGATCGAGAAGGCTTGAAAGAAGTGTTTTCAATTTTTGCGCCAGTGCAAAATTCCCGAGATGTGCTTAGTTGAATAGTAGCGACGTCTACTCAAATATAGAGGAAAGCGCATGCTGGGATCTGGAACCCAGCTGCATGCAGTTGGCTCGCATAAATGTAGACGACCAAGTAGCGGTGGTATTCGATTACAGATAGCTTGGATGCAACTGGTCTACGGGAACAGCACGTTCTCTTATTGACC
>JACCHV010000424.1:0-11840 GCA_018907245.1 Eupristina koningsbergeri
TATATAAATTTGTAAATTATGAACAATTCCCGCATTCTCAAGCACAGTTTCTAAATTTCTTTATTATATATCGTTTACTTTATATACACTATTAGAAATCATAAAAAATGTTATTGTGGTTAATGCTTTTTAATTTCTTTTTTTCAGAAAATATCAATTTATTAGCCTTCATTCTGATAAAGAACATATATAAATTGTAAATTGTGAACAATTCCCTCATTCTCAAGCACAGTTTCTAAATTTCTTTACTATATATCGTTTCCTTTATATACACTATTAGAAATCTTTAAAAATGTTATTGTGGTTAATGCTTTTTAAATCCTATTTTTCAGAAAATATCAATTTATTAGCCTTCTTTCTGATAAAGCCCATATATAAAGTTGTAAATTATGAACAATTCCCGCATTCTCAAGCACAGTTTCTAAATTTCTTTACGAAATATCCTCTACTCTATACACTACTAGAAATATTCTTAAATTTTATTGTGGTTAATGCTTTTTACTTCCTTTTTTTCAGAAAATATCAATTTATTAGCTTTCTTTCTAATAAAAATCATATATAAATTATAAATTATAAACAATTACCGCATTCTCAACCACAGTTTCTAAATTTCTTTATTATATATCGTTAACTTTATATACACTATTAGAAATCATTAAAAATGTTATTGTGGTTAATGCTTTTTAATTCCTTTTTTTCAGAAAATATCAATTTATTAGTCTTCTTTCTGATGAAGCCCATATATAAATTTGTAAATTATGAACAACTCCCGCATTCTCAAGCACAGTTTCTAAATTTCTTTACTATATATCGTTTCCTTTATATACACTATTAGAAATCTTTAATAATGTTATTGTGGTTAATGCTTTTTAAATTCCTTTTTTTCAGAAAATATCAATTTATTAGCCTTCTTTCTGATGAAGCCCATATATAAATTTGTAAATTATGAACAATTCCCGCATTCTCAAGCACAGTTTCTATATTTCTTTACTATATATCGTTTACTTTATATACACTATTAGAAATCTTTAAAAATGTTATTGTGGTTAATGCTTTTTAATTCCTTTTTTTCGAAAAATCTCAATTTATTATCCTTCTTTGTAATAAAAATCATATATAAATTATAAATTATGAATGACTCTCGCATTCTCAAGCACAGTTTCTATGTTTCTTTACTAAATATCGTTTACTTTATATACACTATTAGAAATCATTAAAGATGTTATTGTGGTTAATGCTTTTTAATTCCTTTTTTTCAAAAAATCTCAATTTACTATCCTTCTTTGTAATAAAAATCATATATAAATTATAAATTATGAATGACTCTCGCATTCTCAATCACAGTTTCTAAGTTACTTTACTAAATATCGTTTACTTTATATACACTATTAGAAATCATTAAAGATGTTATTGTGGTTAATGCTTTTTAATTCCTTTTTTTCAGAAAATATCAATTTATTAGCCTTCTTTGTAATAAAAATCATATATAAATTATAAATTATGAGTGACTCTCGCATTCTCAAGCACAGTTTCTAAGTATCTTTACTAAATATCGTTTACTTTATATTCACTATTAGAAATCTTTAAAAATGTTATTGTGGTTAATGCTTTTTAATTCCTTTTTTTTTTAAGAAAACCTCAATTTATTATCCTTCTTTGTAATAAAGAACATATATAAATTTGTAAATTATGAACAATTCCCGCATTCTCAAGCACAGTTTCTATATTTCTTTACTATATATCGTTTACTTTATATACACTATTAGAAATCTTTAAAAATGTTATTGTGGTTAATGCTTTTTAATTCCTTTTTTTCGAAAAATTTCAATTTATTATCCTTCTTTCTGATAAAGCCCATATATAAATTATAAATTATGAATGACTCTCGCATTCTCAAGCACAGTTTCTAAGTTTCTTTACTAAATATCGTTTACTTTATATTCACTATTAGAAATCTTTAAAAATGTTATTGTGGTTAATGCTTTATAATTCCTTTTTTTCAGAAAATCTCAATTTATTATCCTTCTTTGTAATAAAAATCATATATAAATTTGTAAATTGTGAAGAATTCCCGCATTCTCAAGCACAGTTTCTATATTTCTTTACTAAATATCGTTTACTTTATATTCACTATTAGAAATCTTTAAAAATGTTATTGTGGTTAATGCTTTATAATTCCTTTTTTTCGGAAAATCTCAATTTATTATCCTTCTTTGTAATAAAAATCATATATAAATTTGTAAATTGTGAAGAATTCCCGCATTCTCAAGCACAGTTTCTAAGTTTCTTTACTAAATATCGTTTACTTTATATTCACTATTAGAAATCTTTAAAAATGTTATTGTGGTTAATGCTTTTTAATTCCTTTTTTTCGAAAAATTTCAATTTATTATCCTTCTTTCTGATAAAGCCCATATATAAATTATAAATTATGAATGACTCTCGCATTCTCAAGCACAGTTTCTAAGTTTCTTTACTAAATATCGTTTACTTTATATTCACTATTAGAAATCTTTAAAAATGTTATTGTGGTTAATGCTTTTTAATTCCTTTTTTTCGGAAAATCTCAATTTACTATCTTTCTTTGTAATAAAAATCGTATATAAATTATAAATTATGAATGACTCTCGCAATTCTCAAGCACAGTTTCTATATTTCTTTACTATATATCGTTTACTTTATATACACTATTAGAAATCTTTAAAAATGTTATTGTGGTTAATGCTTTTTAATTCCTTTTTTTCGAAAAATTTAAATTTATTAGCCTTCCTTCTGATAAAGCCCATATATAAATTATAAATTATGAATGACTCTCGCATTCTCAAGCACAGTTTCTAAGTTTCTTTACTAAATATAGTTTACTTTATATTCACTATTAGAAATCTTTAAAAATGTTATTGTGGTTAATGCTTTTTAATTCCTTTTTTTCGGAAAATCTCAATTTACTATCTTTCTTTGTAATAAAAATCGTATATAAATTATAAATTATGAATGACACTCGCATTCTCAAGCACAGTTTCTATATTTCTTTACTATATATCGTTTACTTTATATACACTATTAGAAATCTTTAAAAATGTTATTGTGGTTAATGCTTTTTAATTCCTTTTTTTCGAAAAATTTAAATTTATTAGCCTTCCTTCTGATAAAGCCCATATATAAATTATAAATTATGAATGACTCTCGCATTCTCAAGCATAGTTTCTAAGTTTCTTTACTAAATATCGTTTACTTTATATTCACTATTAGAAATCTTTAAAAATGTTATTGTGGTTAATGCTTTTTAATTCCTTTTTTTTTAAGAAAACCTCAATTTATTATCCTTCTTTGTAATAAAGAACATATATAAATTTGTAAATTATGAACAATTCCCGCATTCTCAAGCACAGTTTCTATATTTCTTTACTATATATCGTTTACTTTATATACACTATTAGAAATCTTTAAAAATGTTATTGTGGTTAATGCTTTTTAATTCCTTTTTTTCGGAAAATCTCAATTTATTATCCTTCTTTGTAATAAAGAACATATATAAATTTCGAAATTATGAACAATTCCCGCATTCTCAAGCACAGTTTCTATATTTCTTTACTATATATCGTTTACATTATATACACTATTAGAAATCTTTAAAAATGTTATTGTGGTTAATGCATTTTAATTCCTTTTTTTTCAGAAAATATCAATTTATTAGCGTTCTTTGTAATAAAAATCATATATAAATTATAAATTATGAGTGACTCTCGCATTCTCAAGCACAGTTTCTAAGTTTCTTTACTAAATATCGTTTACTTTATATTCACTATTAGAAATCTTTAAAAATGTTATTGTGGTTAATGCTTTTTAATTCCTTTTTTTCGAAAAATTTCAATTTATTAGCCTTCTTTCTGATAAAGCCCATATATAAATTATAAATTATGAATGACTCTCGCATTCTCAAGCACAGTTTCTATTTTTCTTCACTATATATCATTTACTTTATATACACTCTTAGAAATCTTTAAAAATATTATTGTGGTTAATGCTTTTTAATTCCTTTTTTTCAAAAAATCTCAATTTACTATCCTTCTTTGTAATAAAAATCATATATAAATTATAAATTATGAATGACTCTCGCATTCTCAATCACAGTTTCTAAGTTACTTTACTAAATATCGTTTACTTTATATACACTATTAGAAATCATTAAAAATGTTATTGTGGTTAATGCATTTTAATTCCTTTTTTTCAGAAAATATCAATTTATTAGCCTTCTTTCTATTAAAAATCATATATAAATTTGTAAATTGTGAAGAATTCCCGCATTCTCAAGCACAGTTTCTATATTTCTTTACTATATATCGTTTACTTTATTTACACTATTAGAAATCTTTAAAAATGTTATTGTGGTTAATGCTTTTTAATTCCTATTTTTCCGAAAATCTCAATTTATTATCCTTCTTTGTAATAAAGAACATATATAAATTTGTAAATTATGAACAATTCCCGCATTCTCAAGCACAGTTTCTATATTTCTTTACTATATATCGTTTACTTTATATACACTATTAGAAATCTTTAAAAATGTTATTGTGGTAAATGCTTTTTAATTCCTATTTTCAGGAAATCTTAATCTTAATTTCTTTACTATATATCGTTTACTTTATATACACTATTAGAAATCTTTAAAAATGTTATTGTAGTTAATGCTTTTTAATTCCTTTTTTTTTATGAAAACCTCAATTTATTATCCTTCTTTGTAATAAAGAACATATATAAATTTGTAAAATATGAGCAATTCCCGCATTCTCAAGCACAGTTTCTATTTTTCTTTACTATATATCGTTTACTTTATATACACTATTAGAAATCTTTAAAAATGTTATTGTGGTTAATGCTTTTTAATTCCTTTTTTTCGAAAAATTTCAATTTATTATCCTTCTTTCTGATAAAGCCCATATATAAATTATAAATTATGAATGACTCTCGCATTCTCAAGCACAGTTTCTAAGTTTCTTTACTAAATATCGTTTACTTTATATTCTCTATTAGAAATCTTTAAAAATGTTATTGTGGTTAATGCTTTATAATTCCTTTTTTTCAGAAAATCTCAATTTATTATCCTTCTTTGTAATAAAAATCATATATAAATTTGTAAATTGTGAAGAATTCCCGCATTCTCAAGCACAGTTTCTATATTTCTTTACTAAATATCGTTTACTTTATATACACTATTAGAAATCTTTAAAAATGTTATTGTGGTTAATGCTTTTTAATTCCTTTTTTTCGAAAAATCTCAATTTACTATCCTTCTTTGTAATAAAAATCATATATAAATTATAAATTATGAACAATTCCCGCATTCTCAAGCACAGTTTCTAAGTTTCTTTACTAAATATTGTTTACTTTATATTCACTATTAGAAATCTTTAAAAATGTTATTGTGGTTAATGCTTTTAAATTCCTTTTTTTCAGAAAATATCAATTTATTAGCCTTCTTTCGATTAAAAATCATATATAAATTTGTAAATTGTGAAGAATTCCCGCATTCTCAACCACACTTTCAAAATTTCTTTACAAAATATCCTCTACTCTATAAACTGTTAGAAATATTCTTAAATTCTATTGTGGTTAATGCTTTTTCATTCCTTTTTTTCTGATAATATCAATTTATTAGCCTTCTTTCTAATAAAAATCATATATAAATTGTGAATGACTCTCGCATTCTCAAGCACAGTTTCTAAATTTCTTTACTATATATCGTTTACTTTATATACACTATTAGAAATCATTAAAAATGTTATTGTGGTTAATGGTTTTTAATTCCTTTTTCAGAAAATATAAATTTATTAACCTTCCTTCTAATAAAAATCATATGTAAATTATAAATTATGAATGACTCTCGCATTCTCAAGCACAGTTTCTAAATTTCTGTACTATATATCGTTTAGTTTATATACACTATTAGAAATCATTAATAATGTTATTGTGGTTAATGCTTTTTAATTCCTTTTTTTCGAAAAATCTCAATTTACTATCCTTCTTTGTAATAAAAATCATATATAAATTATAAATTATGAACAATTCCCGCATTCTCAAACACAGTTTCTATATTTCTTTACTATATATCGTTTACTTTATATTCACTATTAGAAATCATTAATAATGTTATTGTGGTTAATGCATTTTAATTCCTTTTTTTCGGAAAACCTCAATTTATTAGCCTTCTTTCTGATAAAGCCCATATATAAATTATAAATTAAGAACAATTCCCGCATTCTCAAGCACAGTTTCTATATTTCTTTTCTATATATCGTTTACTTTATATACACTATTAGAAATCTTTAAAAATGTTATTGTGGTTAATGCTTTTTAATTCCTTTTTTTCGAAAAATTTCAATTTACTATCCTTCTTTGTAATAAAAATCATATATAAATTATAAATTATGAACAATTCCCGCATTCTCAAGCACAGTTTCTAAGTTTCTTTACTAAATATTGTTTACTTTATATTCACTATTAGAAATCTTTAAAAATGTTATTGTGGTTAATGCTTTTTAATTCCTTTTTTTCAGAAAATATCAATTTATTAGCCTTCTTTCGATTAAAAATCATATATAAATTTGTAAATTGTGAAGAATTCCCGCATTCTCAACCACAGTTTCAAAATTTCTTTACAAAATATCCTCTACTCTATAAACTGTTAGAAATATTCTTAAATTCTATTGTGGTTAATGCTTTTTCATTCCTTTTTTTCTGATAATATCAATTTATTAGCCTTCTTTCTAATAAAAATCATATATAAATTGTGAATGACTCTCGCATTCTCAAGCACAGTTTCTAAATTTCTTTACTATATATCGTTTACTTTATATACACTATTAGAAATCATTAAAAATGTTATTGTGGTTAATGGTTTTTAATTCCTTTTTCAGAAAATATAAATTTATTAACCTTCTTTCTAATAAAAATCATATATAAATTGTGAATGACTCTCGCATTCTCAAGCACAGTTTCTAAGTTTCTTTACTAAATATCGTTTAGTTTATATACACTATTAGAAATCATTAATAATGTTATTGTGGTTAATGCTTTTTAATTCCTTTTTTTCGAAAAATCTCAATTTACTATCCTTCTTTGTAATAAAAATCATATATAAATTATAAATTATGAACAATTCCCGCATTCTCAAACACAGTTTCTATATTTCTTTACTATATATCGTTTACTTTATATTCACTATTAGAAATCATTAATAATGTTATTGTGGTTAATGCATTTTAATTCCTTTTTTTCGGAAAACCTCAATTTATTAGCCTTCTTTCTGATAAAGCCCATATATAAATTATAAATTAAGAACAATTCCCGCATTCTCAAGCACAGTTTCTATATTTCTTTTCTATATATCGTTTACTTTATATACACTATTAGAAATCTTTAAAAATGTTATTGTGGTTAATGCTTTTTAATTCCTTTTTTTCGAAAAATTTCAATTTACTATCCTTCTTTGTAATAAAAATCATATATAAATTATAAATTATGAACAATTCCCGCATTCTCAAGCACAGTTTCTAAGTTTCTTTACTAAGTATTGTTTACTTTATATTCACTATTAGAAATCTTTAAAAATGTTATTGTGGTTAATGCTTTTTAATTCCTTTTTTTTAGAAAATATCAATTTATTAGCCTTCTTTCGATTAAAAATCATATATAAATTTGTAAATTGTGAAGAATTCCCGCATTCTCAACCACAGTTTCAAAATTTCTTTACAAAATATCCTCTACTCTATAAACTGTTAGAAATATTCTTAAATTCTATTGTGGTTAATGCTTTTTAATTCCTTTTTTTCAGATAATATCAATTTATTAGCCTTCTTTCTAATAAAAATCATATATAAATTGTGAATGACTCTCGCATTCTCAAGCACAGTTTCTAAGTTTCTTTACTAAATATCGTTTAGTTTATATACACTATTAGAAATCTTTAAAAATGTTATTGTGGTAAATGCTTTTTAATTCCTATTTTCAGGAAATCTTAATCTTAATTTCTTTACTATATATCGTTTACTTTATATACACTATTAGAAATCTTTAAAAATGTTATTGTAGTTAATGCTTTTTAATTCCTTTTTTTTTATGAAAACCTCAATTTATTATCCCTCTTTCGAATAAAAATCTTATATAAATTTGTAAATTATGAACGATTCCCGCATTCTCAAGCACAGTTTCTAAATTTCTTTATTATATATAGTTTACATTATATACACTATTAGAAATCATTAAAAATTTTAATGTGGTTAATGCTTTTTAATTCCTTTTTTTCAGAAAATATCAATTTATTACCTTTCTTTCTGATAAAGCCCATATATAAAGTTGTAAATTATGAACAATTCCCGCATTCTCAACCACAGTTTCAAAATTTCTTTACTAAATATCCTCTACTCTATACACTATTAGAAATCATTAAAAATGTTATTGTGGTTAATGCTTTTTAATTCCTTTTTTTCAGAAAATCTTAATTTATTAGCCTTCTTTCGAATAAAAATCATATATAAATTTGTAAATTATGAACAATTCCCGCATTCTCAAGCACAGTTTCTAAATTTCTTTACTAAATATCCTCGACTTTATACACTATTAGAAATATTCTTAAATTTTATTGTGGTTAATGCTTTTTAATTTCTTTTTTTCAGAAAATATCAATTTAATACCTTTCTTTCTGATAAAGCCCATATATAAAATTGTAAATTATGAACAATTCCCGCATTCTCAAGCACAGTTTCTTAATTTCTTTATTATATATCGTTTACTTTAGATACACTATTAGAAATCATTAAAAATGTTATTGTGGTTAATGCTTTTTAAATCCTTTTTTTCAGAAAATATCAATTTATTACCATTCTTTCTGATGAAACTCATATATAAATTTGTAAATTATGAACAATTCCCGCATTCTCAAGCACAGTTTCTAAATTTCTTTATTATATATCGTTTACTTTAGATACACTATTAGAAATCATTAAAAATGTTATTGTGGTTAATGCTTTTTAAATCCTTTTTTTCAGAAAATATCAATTTATTACCCTTCTTTCTGATGAAACCCATATATAAATTTGTAAATTATGAACAATTCCCGCATTCTCAAGCACAGTTTCTAAGTTTTTTTACTAAATATCGTTTACTTTATATACACTATTAGAAATCATTAAAAATGTTATTGTGGTTAATGCTTTTTAAATCCTTTTTTTCAGAAAATATCAATTTATTACCCTTCTTTCTGATGAAACCCATATATAAATTTGTAAATTATGAACAATTCTCGCATTCTCAACCACAGTTTCAAAATTTCTTTATTAAATATCCTCTACTCTATACAATATTAGAAATATTCTTAAATTCTATTGTGGTTAATGCTTTTTAATTCCTTTTTTTCAGAAAATATCAATTTATTAGCCTTCTTTCTAATAAAAATCATATATAAATTATAAATTATGAATGACTCTCGCATTCTCAAGCACAGTTTCTAAGTTTCTATATTAAATATCGTTTCCTTACATACACTATTAGAAATCATTAAAAATGTTATTGTGGTTAATGCTTTTTAAATCCTTTTTTTCAGAAAATATCAATTTATTACCCTTCTTTCTGATGAAACCCATATATAAATTTGTAAATTATGAACAATTCCCGCATTCTCAACCACAGTTTCAAAATTTCTTTATTAAATATCCTCTACTCTATACAATATTAGAAATATTCTTAAATTCTATTGTGGTTAATGCTTTTTAATTCCTTTTTTTCAGAAAATATCAATTTATTAGCCTTCTTTCTAATAAAAATCATATATAAATTATAAATTATGAATGACTCTCGCATTCTCAAGCACAGTTTCTAAGTTTCTATATTAAATATCGTTTCCTTACATACACTATTAGAAATCATTAAAAATGTTATTGTGGTTAATGCTTTTTAATTTCTTTTTTTCAGAAAATATCAATTTATTAGCCTTCATTCTGATAAAGCCCATATATAAATTTGTAAATTATGAACAATTCCCGCATTCTCAACCACAGTTTCAAAATTTCTTTATTATATATCGTTTACTTTTTATACACTGTTTGAAATCATTAAAAATGTTATTGTGGTTAATGCTTTTTAATTCCTTTTTTTCAGAAAATATCAATTTATTACCTTTCATTCTGATAAAGCCCATATATAAAATTGTAAATTATGAACAATTCCCGCATTCTCAGGGACAGTTTCTTAATTTCTTAATTATATATCGTTTACTTTATATACACTATTAGAAATCTTTAAAAATGTTATTGTTGTTAATGCTTTTTAATTCCTTTTTTTCTGAAAATATCAATTTATTACCTTTCTTTCTGATAAAGCCCATATATAAAATTGTAAATTATGAACAATTCCCGCATTCTCAAGCACAGTTTCTAAATTTCTTTACTATATATCGTTTACTTTATATACACTATTAGAAATCTTTAAAAATGTTATTGTTGTTAATGCTTTTTAATTCCTTTTTTTCAGAAAATATCAATTTATTACCTTTCTTTCTGATAAAGCCCATATATAAATTTGTAAATTATGAACAATTCCCGCATTCTCAAGCACAGTTTCTAAATTTCTTTACTATATATCGTTTCCTTTATATACACTATTATAAATCTTTAATAATGTTATTGTGGTTAATGCTTTTTAAATCCTATTTTTCAGAAAATCTTAATTTATTATCCTTCTTTCGAATAAAAATCTTATATATATTTGTAAATTATGAACAATTCCCGCATTCTCAAGCACAGTTTCTAAATTTCTTTACTATATATCGTTTACTTTATATACACTATTAGAAATCTTTAAAAATGTTATTGTTGTTAATGCTTTTTAATTCCTTTTTTTCAGAAAATATCAATTTATTACCTTTCTTTCTGATAAAGCCCTTTTATAAAATTGTAAATTATGAACAATTCCCGCATTCTCAAGCACAGTTTCTAAGTTTCGTTACTAAATATCATTTACTTTTTACACACTATTAGAAATCATTAAAAATGTTATTGTGGTTAATGCTTTTTAATTCCTTTTTTTCAGAAAATATCAATTTATCAGCCTTCTTTCTGATAAAGCCCATATATAAATTTGTAAATTATGAACAATTCCCGCATTCTCAAGCACAGTTTCTAAATTTCTTTACTATATATCGTTTACTTTATATACACTATTAGAAATCTTTAAAAATGTTATTGTTGTTAATGCTTTTTAATTCCATTTTTTCAGAAAATATCAATTTATTACCTTTCTTTCTGATAAAGCCCATATATAAATTTGTAAATTATGAACAATTCCCGCATTCTCAAGCACAGTTTCTAAATTTCTTTACTATATATCGTTTCCTTTATATACACTATTAGAAATCTTTAATAATGTTATTGTGGTTAATGCTTTTTAAATCCTATTTTTCAGAAAATCTTAATTTATGATCCTTCTTTCGAATAAAAATTTTATATAAATTATAAATTATGAACAATTCCCGCATTCTCAAGCACAGTTTCTAAATTTCTTTACTAAATATCATTTACTTTATATACACTATTAGAAATCATTAAAAATGTTATTGTGTTTAATGCTTTTTAATTTCTTTTTTTCAGAAAATATCAATTTATCAGCCTTCTTTCTGATAAAGCCCATATATAAATTTGTAAATTATGAACAATTCCCGCATTCTCAAGCACAGTTTCTAAATTTCTTTACTATATATCGTTTACTTTATATACACTATTAGAAATCATTAAAAATGTTATTGTGGTTAATGCTTTTTAATTCTTTTTTTTCAGAAAATATCAATTTAT
>JACCHV010000427.1:0-11236 GCA_018907245.1 Eupristina koningsbergeri
TAACAACTTTATTATTAAAAGAAACTGAATAAGAATCTTTAATTAAACAAGCTACCGAAATTAGGTTCCTCTTAAAATTAGGAACATAAAAACAATGTCTCAAAACAATAAACCTAAATTCATCAAAATAAAGATGCACTTCTCCCACTGCTTCAGCTCGCACCAACGTCCCATCGCCGGTTCTTAACGTGAAGTCCTCCTCATGCAGACTTCTCGTTACCTTGAACCCCTGTAGAGAAATACAAACATGGTTAGTAGCTCCAGAATCTATAACCCAATTGTCCTTAGATTCTTCCACTAAACAACCCTCAAGATACAGGACATTGAAATTACCTTTCTGCTTTTGCAAAGCCAGGAAATCTCGGCAATCCTTCTTGAAATGTCCTTTCTTCCCACAGTGAAAGCACTTAACCTTTTTGGGGTCCACCTTTTGCTTCTTAGTCTTGGTAGACTTCTTAGAAGCAGGTGCATTCACCGCAGGCTTATTCCCCTTGTTCTTCCCTTTTTCCTTCTTCCTTTTGGGATTAGGAACAGACGAACTAGGTTCAGCCAAATTTACCTCAGCCTTAGATCCAGAACCCTTAAAAATGTTCTCAAAGGCTTGCAACTCCTTCATCAATTCCGTTAAAGACATCTCCTTCCGGTTAAGGTTGTAGGATGCCTGAAACAAATCGAAATCCTTGGATAAGGTTTGAAAAACCATAACCAGTTGAGTTGCAGCATCGATCTCAGCCCCATTTGCCTGAGCTTCAGACAAATAAGCCATGACTGTCATCATGTGCTCCTTGATGGGAGTTCCAACCTTCTGCCTGCAGTTCATGAGACCTTTGATAGCATCGGTCTTAGCCTGGATAGTTTGTTCACCAAACATTTCCTCCAGGTTATCCATGATCTGCCTAGCAGTTTGATGTTCCTCATGCTGTTTCTGGAGCACGTTAGACATGCTCGCCCGAATATAGCACATGGCACTAAGGTTGGAATTGTCCCAGCGCTCAAGCGCTACAAAATCCCTATCAGGAGCATCGATCGCAGGCGTAGGTGGTCGAGGTTGGGTTAGGACAAAACTGTGTTTCTCAAAGTTTAGGACGATTAGCAAGTTCCTTTTCCAGTCATTAAAATTCTCGCCAGTTAATTTGTTTTGCGTAAGTATCACAGATAAAGGGCTTGACATTTTGATCTATAATAAGAAAACATGTAATAAGTATGAGCAAACATCCTATCAGTTTATAAAATATGATTTTGTAATGAAACAAAAAGATCTATATGCAATCTAAATGTTCATGTGTAAAACCCTTAAAACACATACCTTACAACGACAATTCCTAGCTACCGCCTTCTAAGCTACCGAGGGGTAGTCATAGAATAACTAGCCAAGAACACGGATCCCTTCCGATTAATACATATTCATCCATGGAACAAACTCCATTAAATATATATTAACTATCGTTTATTTGGCCACTAATTTACATAACAGAGCCTCGAGGGAGGGTTAATAAATAAAGTAGTATGAGTGTGTAACCATCGTTTCCAATTTTGAATCCATATTTTACATCCGCCACCGAAGGGTGATCTAACAATAAATATGTCCAAAATTGGGTTATCTTTGCGGAAAATCCCAAAGCATGTGCAGCTCTAGTGGTAAGCTCCTATCCGATAGGGAAGCCCAACGGATCGAAACCGAGTAGTAGGCACTACCATGCGTAACTATTGGACCAACGATGGAGGCCGTAGGTCTTAGTGTGTAAAACCTTCTCCCACTCAATCTTTTAAATTAGGGTTTTTGTTTTTCATGCATAAACAATATTTATTGAGTGGCACTCCCTAGTCTATATGGCATGTTATCAATACATCATGAAATAGTATAACATATTCTTCTAGGCGAAGGTCATGCATCCATGGGATTTGGCAAAATAATGTAAAATAGCTGTGGAGTCAATGATGTGCCATCCGAGAGAAAAGAAATTGTAAATTTTACAAAAAGTAAAACCCAAACCAAATATTCGGCTTTCATTTGTAGATCCATGGCAGAAAAAAAAAAAAATTGGGGGGGGTGCCTTCTTCATGTTGTCTTCCTTTCTCGCCATGTCACATCATTTTTAATTTTAGAATTAAATTTAAAATTTCAAAAAGATTATATGTGATTTTTAATTTTAAACAAAATTACAAAATATAAAAATTTAAATTAAAAAATTCCGTTTGTATATTAAATTTTAAATTTAGGTTTGATAATTTGAAATTCCAAATTTTCAAAATTTAAATCACAAAATTTGAAAATTCATAATATATACCTTCAATGTAATTTAATTTTCAATTTTGATTTCCAAATTATCAAGATCACATATCATTGGAAAATTAAATTTTCAAAAGATTAGTGTGATTTTTTTTGTATACAAAAAAAAAAACGTTTTTGTTAATTAAAAAAAAAATTCCAGAAATAAAAAAATCAATCCTTTGAAAATTCGCCATTAACAGTCTCGATCTGCAATCTCCTTGATCAATTGTAGCCCGAATTTTACAAAAAAATCCATGCCGTTTCCGGCTTACAAAATATTCTAGAAGTTAAAGAACGACTTAGCGGTGATAATAGACCGCATCTATTACACTTGAAAAACCTAGATACAAATTCTAACCTCTATGGAATCATGACCGGCAAAATTGAACAAGCATCATATATTATCAAAATAATATAAAGCATTCATTCATCCATACATCCATTCATAATATATTTAACATACTCAAAATAAAACCTAGAGTGCCAACTCTCTAAAATATTTCATTAATGCATAGAGAGAAATTTATTTGATCAAATAATTTATGTTATATGCATGATCATGAGTTGGCTCTGATACCAGTTGTTGGAAAAATCGGATCCGGTATTGGAGTTACGGCGCAGCGGAAGTTTTAAAAATTTTATGCCGTTTCCGGAAAAGAAGCTCATGATGCATATAACAATAAATTAATTCATGATCAAGCGTACCTTATTTCTTGGATTCCGGAATTGCTAGAGCGTTTGACCAACGTGTCTTCTCTACTATTCTCGAGTTCCACGTCTCAGAGTGTGTGTGGGCACACGTTCTATGAATCCAAGCGACCGGTAATACTTTCCGAAGTCTAGATCCCTCCTTCTCAATTCCGATGATCCTCGTTGAGAATTTGATCCAACTTCTTTCTTCAAAACTACAAAACAAGAACCGGTTAACCTCCTATGAAAAATTATCACTCGGTTTAACCTTCCTCGCAGTTTTGATTCAATGGAATTTTCTTTCTTTTTCTCTCTCACAAGAAAGCCGAATTTTTGATGTGGAAGAAAAACAAAATATTTTTTTTATTATTAAAAAAACGTTTTTCTCCTTAAAAAAAAAATCAAAATTTGGTTTTTCAAGAACTCCTAGCCTTTATATAGTATTCCAATCCTTTTCAAAATTTATCTCCTACTTGAAAAATAATTAATAATTATTTTCCGGATAAATCTTGAACCAAAAGATCATACAACTTTAGGGCTAGATTCATTGAACCTAAAAACAAATTTCAAGAGGAAATCCCCTTTAAAATTCGGCCACAAAGTGAGAGAAATCTTGATTGGTGGTTTAAATTTTAAATCAAGAATCTAGACTAGTCAAAAGATCCTAGTCCTATCTAGATTCAAACTTCTTTTAAACCTTTTCGAATTTAAATAGGATTCACATATTTGAATAAATATTTTCCATAAACATTATCCATATCAATTAATTTAAATTAATGAAATATTTCAAATTTTCTTTCCTCACAAAAACCATGCACCTCTTTAATTAGGAAAGAAAAATTCATGAAATAATCTCCATTATTTAAACCAATTAATAATTAAATGTTAGGAATATATTTAAATAATTTTGAAACAAAATTTTCTTCCCTCCACACAATTAAAAAACGTGCACCTCTTTTAATTAGGAGAGAAAAATTTTGTTTTCCAAAATTCAAACACAATCTTATTTTCAAAATTCAAATTAACCAATCACATGTTGACAAATCATTTGTCTACAAATTTCACATGTCCAATCCTTTCTGGATTGCATGTTAGAGAGTACCATGTCTTAATAGACATTACAAAATTCCATTTACAATTTACCGATCTCATTAGGAACAAATCCCGAGACGCTTCGTGGAACTATATGAGCTAATAGAGGGACCCGATGGAAATATGTAAAGAGGCTCCTATAATTGTGAAAAATTAATCCCAGATTAATTATCCATCAATTATCAACTTCAAAACTATTCCACTAAAAGTTTGAAGCTGAACTCCTGTTTACATACCGTATTACGAAAGCTCTCTCACGTAGTGCTTCTTCCATGATTTATTCATCGCTTGCTTAATCCCCATATGTTATCCATGATTGAATTAAGGACTTTTTCCGTTTTACCTTTTCAATCATTTTAACTTAAAGTTCAATTATTCTCCATTGAAAGAACCACCAATTGTAAAACCATACAATTGGAAAACCACCAGAGAACACAAAGTAAACCGATGGCCAAGATCTTGTTATACTATCTTTCAATCCCCGAATAATACCTTTAAGTAGATAACATTTACTATCATTAAGATAGCTATGGATTCCGTATCTATGAATCTTGATTTCTCCATCCATAAGTCATGCACCCAAAACACAAGTATGTTGACCATGAATTAACAGTGTCTCACCTTTAGTGCATCAAAGTACATAAGTCATGGATGCGAACTCAAGTAATCATTTCAGGATTAAGATTAATGCAGGATGATAATCAAAGTATCATTGATTCTTATAAACGGAATTATTAAACCGAATCAATTAACACTTTAGGTCCAGTCCAATGTCATACCTCAATACTGGTATACATTAAAGTTTCTACTCGGAACCTATCCGATGGTCAAGACAAACCATCCCTCCAAGGAAGTAGACAACCTTTACAATCTTATCATGAATAAGATCCCCAAATCTTATTCCGTTGATTGCGGACTATTTATTTAGACTGTTATCAAATTACCACGTCTTCTATGCATACCCCGTATACATATGGTAATTCGATATATTACCAACAGCCTAGGAGTATTTTATGTTTGCTCAAAATAATTATACAATCAACAAATGAAAGTAAATAGGACACAACTTATTAAACATGAATAATTTTCTCTTATTAATATCAAAATGTCATATTTACAGAAAATCCCTAAGATTTTCTATCCTTAGGGCACCTATAGATCCCAACAATCTCCCACTTGCCCTAAGCGAGTAAATGTGACATATTACGCATCCCCATGCCTTCGACGTGTTCTTCGAATCTTCTGGCCACCAAAGTCTTCGTGAACGGGTCAGCAAGATTGTCCTCCGATGCGATTTTGCAAACCGTCACATTTCCACTCTCAACAAAGCCTCTGATAATGTGATATTTTCTGTCAATGTGCTTACTCCTCTTATGATGCCTAGGATCCTTGGTATTAGCTACTGCTGCACTGTTGTCACAGTAGAGCACCATAGCTTTATCCATACCAGGAACGACCTCAAGGTCACTAAGGAACCTGCGGAGCCAAACCGCTTCCTTTGATGCCTCACTGGCTGCCACATACTCGGCTTCCATGGTCGAGTCAGCAATACAAGATTGCTTAACACTCCTCCACACAACGGCACCACCTCCAAGGGTGAAGACAGATCCTGAAGTCGATTTCCTTGAATCCTGATCTGATTGAAAATCAGAATCTGTATATCCTATAGGAACAAGGTCCTGACCGGAATACACTAGCATATAATCCCTCGTTCTCCGTAGATACTTGAGTATATGCTTGACCGCAGCCCAATGGTTCGGTCCCGGATTCGACTGATATCGACTTACCATTCCAACCGCAAAACAAATGTCAGGCCTAGTGCATAACATAGCGTACATAAGACTACCTACTGCTGATGCATAAGGTACATTTTTCATACGCTCCCTTTCTTCCGATGTCTTGGGACAGTCATCTTTAGAAAGTTTGATTCCAATCCTGAAAGGTTGAGCACCTTTCTTGGAATCCTTCATAGAAAACCTCTCAAGTACTTTATCAATGTATAAAGCTTGGGAGAGTGCTATCGTTTTGTTCTTTTCTATCTCTAAAGAGTCGACTACAAGAACCATAACTAGTTTCTCTAAGCCTTCATGTCCAATCTGTCTGGCCTACCAAACTTTGGTAGATGATAGTCTTGCCACTCGTTTTCCCATAAGCAATTATCATCCACATAGTGAGTACAAGGTAACACCACTTCTTGTTCTTGCTACATTTATAAACACATGGTTCATCAATGTTTTGTTCGAATCCATAAGTTTTGATCGCTTGATCAAACCTAATATTCCAAGAACGAGATGCTTGCTTTAATCCATAAATGGATTTAAGCAACTTGCATACTTTGTCTTCTTGGCCTTTTGCCTTGAACCCGTCTGGTTGTATCATATAGATATCTTCCTCAAGAGAGCCATTCAAGAAAGCTGTCTTGACATCCATTTGCCAGATCTCATAATCGAGAGCAGCCGCAATGGATAAAAGAATGCGGATTGACTTAAGCATTGCTACAGGCGAGAAGGTTTCTTCATAGTCGATTCCTTCTTTCTGCGTATAGCCCTTCGCTACAAGTCTTGCCTTGAAAGTTTCCACTTTCCCATCCACACCTCTCTTCCTCTTGTATACCCACTTACACCCAATCGGTTTTATGCCTTGGGGTAAGTCTACAAGTTTCCAGACTCCGTTGGAATCCATAGATTCCATCTCGGCGTTCATAGCCTTTTGCCAAAGACTAGAATCAACATCCTCCATAGCTTCCTTGTACGTAGCTGGATCATCAATATGTTCTATGGATTCTGCTTCATAAACTTCACCACTGAACATGTACCTTTCAGGTTCCCTGATAATCCTCCCACTACGACGAAGCTCCTGTGGTTGTTGATTCTTTAGTGATTTTTCCGCAGGGTTTTCTGTGACTTTAGGAACATCCAAACCCGAAGTCATCTCCTCAAGCACTACTTTGCTACGAGGTTTAAAGTCTTCCATGTAACTTTCCTCAAGGAATGTTGCATGTGTTGAAACAAAGACTTTATTTTGCTTTGGATTATAGAACAGACCACCTTTTGTCCCTTTTGGATAGCCAACAAACAAGCACACTTCTGATCGTGACTCCAATTTCTTCGCTTCCTTATCCAGGACGTGTGCCGGACAACCCCAAATTCGAATATGATTCAAATTAGGTTTCCTACTCGTCCATAACTCATAAGGAGTTTTAGGAACCGATTTGGAGGGAACGTTATTCAGAAGATAGCATGCAGTTTGTATGGCGTGCCCCCAAAATGATAAAGGTAAAGTGGAATAACTCATCATAGACCGGACCATATCCAATAGGGTCCTATTCCTTCTCTCAGCTACACCATTCTGTTGAGGAGTACCAGGTGCAGTCAACTGGGATTGTATCCCATTCTCTATCAAATATCCTAAGAACTCATCCGATAGGTATTCCCCACCTCGATCCGATCGAAGTGTCTTAATGGACTTGCCTAATTGTTTCTCCGCTTCAGCCCGAAACTCTTTGAACTTGTCAAAGGCTTCGCTTTTGCGGGTCATTAAATAGACATATCCATACCTTGAGTAATCATCAATAAAAGTGATATAATACTCATACCCACCACGTGCTTCTATGTTCATGGGACCACAAACATCTGTATGCACAAGTTCTAAAAGTTTCTCGGCACGACCATCCTTGGCAGCAAAGTGCCGTTTAGTCATCTTGCCCTCCAAACAGGATTCGCATTGTGGCCAAGGTTCAACCTCGTACAAGTCGAGGCATTCATCTTTTACCATCATTTGAATTCTGTTAAGGCTTATGTGACCAAGTCGTAAATGCCAAAGATATGATTTGTTAGAGTGAGAAGACTTATGTCTTTTAGAGTTCTTTTCCAATTCTGTATCAAGCAGTGAGTGCATCTTAGGTTTGATAAAATAAAGATTTCCATGCATCCATCCATTACAGATAAGAGAATTGTTTTTCCTAATAACAACTTTATTATTAAAAGAAACTGAATAAGAATCTTTAATTAAACAAGCTACCGAAATTAGGTTCCTCTTAAAATTAGGAACATAAAAACAATGTCTCAAAACAATAAACCTAAATTCATCAAAATAAAGATGCACTTCTCCCACTGCTTCAGCTCGCACCAACGTCCCATCGCCGGTTCTTAACGTGAAGTCCTCCTCATGCAGACTTCTCGTTACCTTGAACCCCTGTAGAGAAATACAAACATGGTTAGTAGCTCCAGAATCTATAACCCAATTGTCCTTAGATTCTTCCACTAAACAACCCTCAAGATACAGGACATTGAAATTACCTTTCTGCTTTTGCAAAGCCAGGAAATCTCGGCAATCCTTCTTGAAATGTCCTTTCTTCCCACAGTGAAAGCACTTAACCTTTTTGGGGTCCACCTTTTGCTTCTTAGTCTTGGTAGACTTCTTAGAAGCAGGTGCATTCACCGCAGGCTTATTCCCCTTGTTCTTCCCTTTTTCCTTCTTCCTTTTGGGATTAGGAACAGACGAACTAGGTTCAGCCAAATTTACCTCAGCCTTAGATCCAGAACCCTTAAAAATGTTCTCAAAGGCTTGCAACTCCTTCATCAATTCCGTTAAAGACATCTCCTTCCGGTTAAGGTTGTAGGATGCCTGAAACAAATCGAAATCCTTGGATAAGGTTTGAAAAACCATAACCAGTTGAGTTGCAGCATCGATCTCAGCCCCATTTGCCTGAGCTTCAGACAAATAAGCCATGACTGTCATCATGTGCTCCTTGATGGGAGTTCCAACCTTCTGCCTGCAGTTCATGAGACCTTTGATAGCATCGGTCTTAGCCTGGATAGTTTGTTCACCAAACATTTCCTCCAGGTTATCCATGATCTGCCTAGCAGTTTGATGTTCCTCATGCTGTTTCTGGAGCACGTTAGACATGCTCGCCCGAATATAGCACATGGCACTAAGGTTGGAATTGTCCCAGCGCTCAAGCGCTACAAAATCCCTATCAGGAGCATCGATCGCAGGCGTAGGTGGTCGAGGTTGGGTTAGGACAAAACTGTGTTTCTCAAAGTTTAGGACGATTAGCAAGTTCCTTTTCCAGTCATTAAAATTCTCGCCAGTTAATTTGTTTTGCGTAAGTATCACAGATAAAGGGCTTGACATTTTGATCTATAATAAGAAAACATGTAATAAGTATGAGCAAACATCCTATCAGTTTATAAAATATGATTTTGTAATGAAACAAAAAGATCTATATGCAATCTAAATGTTCATGTGTAAAACCCTTAAAACACATACCTTACAACGACAATTCCTAGCTACCGCCTTCTAAGCTACCGAGGGGTAGTCATAGAATAACTAGCCAAGAACACGGATCCCTTCCGATTAATACATATTCATCCATGGAACAAACTCCATTAAATATATATTAACTATCGTTTATTTGGCCACTAATTTACATAACAGAGCCTCGAGGGAGGGTTAATAAATAAAGTAGTATGAGTGTGTAACCATCGTTTCCAATTTTGAATCCATATTTTACATCCGCCACCGAGGGGGGAATCCTAAACATAAAATATGCCCAAATTGTTATCCTTTCGAAAGCCAAAATCAAGGGTGCGCTTCTAAGGTAAGGATCCTATCCGAAAGGGGAATTCCCGGATCGAAACCGAGTAGTAGGCACTACCATGCGTAACTATTGGACCAACGATGGAGGCCGTAGGTCTTAGTGTGTAAAACCTTCTCCCACTCAATCTTTTAAATTAGGGTTTTTGTTTTTCATGCATAAACAATATTTATTGAGTGGCACTCCCTAGTCTATATGGCATGTTATCAATACATCATGAAATAGTATAACATATTATATAGCAAGTTATCCATCATCCAGGGTTTGCAAAAGATGTAAATGCCCGTGGATCAGGGATTCCAACCTAGAGAAAAAGAAAATTGTAAAAGATTAACAAAAATTAACCGAAACATATATCGGCCTGCAAATGTGGAGATCATGTCATGTTATCCTTCCGTCAAATGGTCCGTACTGTCGCCAATTCCCAAATCTTTTTTTAAATTTAAAATTAAATTTAAATGTCAAAAAAGAGTATATGTGATTTTTAATGTGTAATCAAATTACAAATATCAAAAATTTAAATTAAAAATCCGGTTTTAATTAAATTTTAAAATTTAAAATGTGAAATTTCCCAAATTTGAAATTTCCAAATTGCAAATGTTAAAGCACAAAATTGAAAATTCATAATAATATACATTAATGTAAATTTAAATGTTTCAATTTTGAATTTCCAAATTATCAAAATCACATATCATTGGAAAGTAAATTTTCCAAAAAGAATTCTTGGGATTTTTTTTTGTAATACAAAGAAAAAACGTTTTTTTTAATTAAAAAAATTCCAAAAATAAAAATCACAGCCTTTGAAAATTTCCCCCCATACCTTCGTTATCTTCAATCTCCTTGAATCATTGTAAGCCCGAAGTTTACAAAAAAAAATTCCTATGCCGTTTCGACTGGACAAAAGGCTAAGGAAATTGAAAGAACGACTTAGCGGTGATAATAGACCGCATCTATTACACTTGAAAAACCTAGATACAAATTCTAACCTCTATGGAATCATGACCGGCAAAATTGAACAAGCATCATATATTATCAAAATAATATAAAGCATTCATTCATCCATACATCCATTCATAATATATTTAACATACTCAAAATAAAACCTAGAGTGCCAACTCTCTAAAATATTTCATTAATGCATAGAGAGAAATTTATTTGATCAAATAATTTATGTTATATGCATGATCATGAGTTGGCTCTGATACCAGTTGTTGGAAAAATCGGATCCGGTATTGGAGTTACGGCGCAGCGGAAGTTTTAAAAATTTTATGCCGTTTCCGGAAAAGAAGCTCATGATGCATATAACAATAAATTAATTCATGATCAAGCGTACCTTATTTCTTGGATTCCGGAATTGCTAGAGCGTTTGACCAACGTGTCTTCTCTACTATTCTCGAGTTCCACGTCTCAGAGTGTGTGTGGGCACACGTTCTATGAATCCAAGCGACCGGTAATACTTTCCGAAGTCTAGATCCCTCCTTCTCAATTCCGATGATCCTCGTTGAGAATTTGATCCAACTTCTTTCTTCAAAACTACAAAACAAGAACCGGTTAACCTCCTATGAAAAATTATCACTCGGTTT
>JACCHV010000431.1:0-24544 GCA_018907245.1 Eupristina koningsbergeri
GTTGAATTTAAACAACAGGGTTTGTATATTAAATTAGAAAGTGTATTATTGACAAACAATTTGAAGGTCAGAAAACACCACTTACTTTCGTTTCCGTAAGCTGCTGCAGTGTCAAAATAACGGTAGCCGATATCCAAAGAGGCACGCAGTGCTGCCTTCAATTCTTCCAGATCAAATGCCTAAAATTATAAGGCTAGACATTATGATTGAGAGGTTAAAATTGCAGTTAAGCAAATTGCCTAACAACAATTTTTAATTTTTAAAATTAAATGAAACTTTTACCCCTGATTTTTGTACTAATTTTTAAAAGGTATGTTTGCGATATAATACATTGTAAAAGCTTTGCATATAAAGACTGTTACATACCAAAGTAACAGCCAATTTTTCCTTAAAGTCAAAAACGTTTCGGTTTAAAATGTGGGATTGGCCAACCTAATCCTAACAAAATATTGACGTGCCATGAAAGAGCAAATGACCAACAGATGATTACAAGCAAGGCTGGCATATAAACACAACAAAATTTTCTATCTTAACAAAATTACTGTCTCGTATCAGAAGCAAAATGCAGGCATACAGTCAAAATCTCAGAGTCAGGAAAGACTGGGATATTTAGTTACTAAATAAAGCAATGACGACAGCCCCAAACTCTTGTGATCGAGGAAAAAGGAGCAAGACATTTCAAGACTTTTGGGTAGATTGTCAAACCAAAGCGTAAACTCGTAAAACAACTAAATTACAAGTTTATCCGAGTAGATTGATAAGTACTGATTTTATGAGCTTAAGACAAGCTCGATATTAATCAAAACTAGTCTTGGTGATAACACTATAGGAAATAATACCTTATAGCCTTAAGTTAGTTTTTAGCTGAGATATTGCTGCATGGCATTAAATACTAGAGAACGTTTTGCCTAAAATTATGACTATCGAAGAAAGTTTTTTGTAAGTCATACACTAGAATGCAAAAGCCCCATTCAATCTTAGAAAATATACACTAAGACTAAGCGCAGCACAGTTGTTTAAAATTTGAAATTAGCAAGAATAAATAAGATACAAGAGCCCTCAAAATAAACATAGGATTAATGTAACTACCGCCAGCACTAAGCGCTACAAAGCATCTAAACTTGAAATCAGTCGTCGATCACATTACTTTCAATTTAGTGCAATTCCAATTTAAAGTACGATTGTTTTCTACTTGGTGGTCGTTTAACTATGGCATTTCTTAAAAATTACAAAAAAACTTAATTTTGAGTTTTTGGAAAAGCAAGACAAAGAAACATCAACTTTGCTTGTTAATATTAAATCACCAGAACTAATTTTAGATTTAAGATATTCAGGTGATAAAAAGCACTTTAAATTCAATGCAACCAATATTTGACCTTGCAACGCAACGCACTAAAAATGTGTAATCATCAAGCAACGAACTTGACGTTAAACGACTGAAGACAGTTTGATGGTTTTTGACATAATTTTAAAATAAAAGACGACACTTGTTGGTAAAAAATTTTAAATATTGTCAACATGAATTCAATACATTAGTATCGAATAATTTAAAGTTTGTTGCAGCCGAAACCCAGCCAAATGCATTTTGAATTTGCACAAAACATTTTTGATGGTGTCAAAACAAAACGAAATGTGACAACAAGGCTTGTTTGAAATTAACAAAGCGGCATTATTTTAATTATGTAATTGTGGACGGAAAGACAAGCACATGCAACCAGTTAGTGTGGATACATTGTTTAGGATGAAATCTACAACTTGCAAGAGACAATCTAACAGTGAAATTCGTTTTTAGGAAAATAAGATACAGTAACAGAAGCCAGAAAAATTAATTTAAACTTCTACACCGTGTCACATTAATATAAATGCATTGCTAATTTCGCAAATTGAGCGTTAAGTCGATATTAACTCGAATTGGAAAACTGTCCTATCTTGTAGAGAACGCTTGCAAACACTACCTTAGCGACAAAAAATTAAAATTAAAAACGTCTAGAAGTTTTTTCCTTCGATCAGTCTTCGGTGTTGGCACACTGGTATGAATACACCACACGTTCGGACGCATAAAGACAACTTTCAGCGTAACAGAAAGTCACAAAGACAATCGTCGGTGGCATTGCCGCTGCAGTAAATAGCATCAAAAACTAGGCTTGACAACGCTTTATCATGACTAAGGATTTTTAAGCGCTTACAGCTTTTACTAGAATACTACTTTCAAGCATGCTTTACAAGATGAGATAGCTTGCAGGTTAGAGTTTCTATCAACTTCACGCTCAAATTGCAACATCAAGCGTGCATCTGCACTAGTGTGACGCAGTGTACGTCAAAACAAACAATGAGCGCTTGGAAGGCTGTTTGAGCAAAATAATTAAACTTTCCTTATTGATTTTTAACTTTTGCGCTTGAAAGCTGCTCTATTCATTTGCTGTATATAATGTTTTAAAATAAACTTTAACTTTGTACTATCCCAAAAATGTTTTTCTAGAAAACCTATCGAACAGGCAACCACATTTTTGTGCATTAACCCCGTTAGCCAGATTTTCATCTCATAAAGTTTACCTACCAGCCAAGTTCCGAGTCCAAGCATCGGCAGCTTAGTTCCATTCGACTGCTTAAGAAAGCCAACGTTAGCCATGATTTGTTGTTTAAGTTTCTGAAAATACGAAAGATTATGTAAAAAACATTAAGTTGGTTTAGCAGAAAAAATTAGTCGAAGAAAGATCGGATTTTTCTAAAAACAAAAAGACAATTTCGGCAAATCCGCAATTTTAAAAGGACTATCCTAGAGACATTGATTCAAAAACTGAGCACGCAGTTTCTAACTATAGATCCATTTTACTGGCGTTCGTACCGGTAAGTGTTGTGCATCTGCCGGCAAAAATCAATAAAACATCTATGCAAATAAGAATTTTTTATTGATTGCAGGTTAAGACTTCATAACTGTCTTCTCGAGCACTTATCTTCATTATTGAGAGGATTGCAAACAAAAATAAACATGGCTGAGCACTGCTAATTCGTCTTAGCAACAATTTCAAAAAACTAGTTTGACTTATTGCTAACTGATAAATCCTTTAAATTTTCGATAAATTTTCTTACTTGCATTAGATGGTCATATCTCTACTAACAAAAGCTTTTGGTTAAAGTCATGCAGATTATTTTGTGCTTAAGGAAGTTGCAGATGCGTTTGATTGAGTAACTAGCAACACTGACTTGAAGTAGCTCAAGCTCACTTCGTGGAGCTGGTTCAAATGAATGCTCAGAGAGAAACGAGTAGTAATCAACCACAGCCAGATTATACTGCAGTCAATTCACAAAAGCAGCATGTTTTCTTGTTTAAAGGATATAGTGTATACTAGGAATAGCACCCTAACTTCAGCGATCTCTGAGATTACTCCTCATTTAATTCTTAATTGAGCGAACAAGCATAATAAGGGGATTATTATCAAATTAATTTTCTTTGATTTTGTGTTATTAAAGAAGCAGATAAATTTATTAAAGCCACTTTTGACAAAAACTTAATTTTAAAAAAGCCTTCATCTTAAAAAAAATAATATGGAAAGTTTAGCTAAATGCGATAACTTTTAAAATTGCATGCTCGATCGTCATTCGAAATCAAGCACACCCACCGGCGATAACAAAGAGGAACCAGATTGAAAGCCCAAAAAAGAGGTTGGGCAAATAAACGCTTGTTTATCATATAAAAGGTCAAAAACAGCAATTAACATTGCGGCCTAATGTTTTATCAGTACAGAAAAGAAATTCATTTAACATTGCGTATAAATCAAGATGAAATAATCTCGAAAACTGTAAAAACTCAAGCCCTGCAGGTTCTCTTTGGTCATATATATTGTAATTAAAGTTAGGGGCAATCGCACTTGTCGGGATGATAAACCAACAACTTGACACACGACAGAAAGGTGCGAAATAAATGGCGGCGTGAAACTTCTGGTTGAACCAACTTTATGTGCAAATTGCAAGCGGTAGCCATTTCAGACAACGTTCAGATTATAATATTTGAAGAACAAAGGTTATGGCTTAAAAGAGGCGCGACTGATCAAGTGTAGGCAATGTTTATTTGGAAATGGACGAAACTGCATATTGGAAAGATCGAATTCGGCTGTATACAGTGGACTCAATAAGTATGCACAGCCCCATCACTACTGCACAATACTTGTTTCGAAGTCTAATTTCAAAAGAGACAAGTTTGTAATAATAAATCTTTGCTTGAGAAAATTATAAATTTTAAATCAGTGCAACACGATCAATTTTTTCATAAAAAGGTGCACAGTCACGTACTGGTTAAACTTTAGAGATAAGCGAAACGAAGCATTTGGTCTTAAAAATTAAGACACAAAGGGTGTGCTTGACAAATAAATCGAACTCTTGCAAACATAATAAGCGTGTTTGATAGTTCAATGAAACAACAGATCTGATACAATAATACAAAGGAAACATTAGCAATTATAATTATACATGCGAACAAAAAACAGTTGATGCCAAACGAATGGACAATTCAAGCCCACGTTGTCAATAAAATTCTTTTTTGCGAATTTCTTTTTTCGAGAACTTCGATTAAAACCAGCCATGGAAATACCAAAAGGTTTCGCAGTAAGAACCAACATTCGATTTAAATAGTGGTGCAATTATGACTAGTATTTTAAACGAAGAAACTTTTTAGAGAAAGATTTCAGTCTAAACGAAAGATCTGATTGTTGATCTTGAATTTTACATGACTGCCCTAAGCAGCCGAATGCAGGTAGACATCAAATTCAAGTCTTCCCAGGAACGCAAATTGATTGGCACAAGTTCTAAATTGCTTGCTTGTAACAAATTTTGTAGACGATGAAAAGGCTCAAAGGTTTTACATAAACTAGAGGCTTTTCTTTGATCAAACCTCTAGGCCTAGTTTAAACGGAGATCTAATAAAACCAGCACAAAACAAACTCGTTGATCGATGATAACCATCGATTTTTATCACTTTGTTCAGCAAAACTATCCAACATCGAGTTACTGAGCTAGCAAGTCAAGCGCTGCAAGTATTGATGACTATCTGATGAAGTGGAACTACAAGGGCTATAGTGAAAAACCGATTGAGATAAAACAGAGCCTAAAAAGCCCCAAAATGCAAAATTTGGCTCGGTTATAGTGAAGAACGAAAACTCTACTCCCTCATTCGATGAATCGTTTTCTATAGCAGTAAGTGGAATCTAAAATAGTATGAGTCACTGCTTCAGCTCTACCACTACACCAACAAGTTCTAGTAAAATCAAAGTGAAGCTTGTTTTGCATTTTATTGTGACTTAAATGCAGCAAATTCTCAAACAACAAAGCCCACTTGTCTTCAAGACTCTTATCGATTGGCAATAGGCCTGAAAAACGTTTTCATTTTGAACAATTCTAAAACTACCCAATAACTTAAGAACTGAGCTTGCTGTTTCTGATATCTGAGCTTCTGGTTTTACATTCTAGAATAAGTGTTTATTTAAACAATTTCTACCACTTGAGACGTTGGATGCGATTTAAAAATGAAAGTTTATTAATTAAAATACGCTTACGGCAATAAATCGGCAGTTCCTGATTCCATAAATATCCCTGTTCAAACAACTATCATCTAAAAACCACCACTACGTCGAGATTGGCTAAGCTGCTAAAGTTTAAAAACCTTCAATTATCCCCTTTGGTACAGAGAGCTGCTGATCAATTCTTAAAACGTCATCGTTCAGTGCGGAGTTCTTAATCTTTTGAAACCCAATCACAAGCCTGGTTTTTTAAATCCTCTTTACCAAATTTCCGCTTTTATTTTGATTAATCATAATGCATGCAGAAAACACACTCGCTTTAGCAGTACACTTATTGTAATCCTTCAAACAAGTAGTTTGATGTTAATGTTTGAATACATTTCTAAAACACAGATTTTAGCAACTCTTGGTAGCAACTATCTATTTAGAAATACGACTAGAACGTGCGTGCGAAACTAGCAGTTGTGACATAACCTCTGTTGACTAGCGACAAAGCGAACAAAGGCAATTAAAACAAAGCTTTGGATAAACTCCTAAACGCTAAGCTCACTATTGATTTGCCACGAAAAGCGGGACACTAAACGTAAATTATTGCCAAATTCAACTAATTGCTGGATAAAATTGATCGTTCAAAGCAATTCGCAAATAACACGTGAGTTGATAAACAAAATATTACTAATCTCGACACATTTTTTAAGCGGAAAACCCTTTCCTTTCTATGTTCCTGCATCAGGAACTATTCTGAGAAGAAATAGCCAATGGCTGTCAAAGTTTGCTACTGTCACCAGCGGTTGTCACTCCGCCGGTCAACGGGAAGCGTGCGACCCCGATAAAGTAGCTGTGATAGAACGTCATTGCTTCGTTTGGTCGTCCCCATTCCCCCAAGGCAACTGCACATAGCTGGGTTTGAACCCAGTAATGCGGCTTTCATTTTTCCAAGGAAATCCTGCAACCACTTAACTAGGCACACTCCCGAAGACGTTGGCGCGAGGATAATTTTTAAAAAGTCGGTTTATAGGATTTGAGTACTCTAAATTCTAGTACTTTTTGAGGATTCAAATGCGGTAACGTACGGTTTTAATTTAAGTTTTTGTAAAAATCAGCTAGTCGATAAACAGTTAATCAATTTTCAATACTACTAGTTGTCTGCAGCCGAATTCAAATTTTTCAATTAAAGTTGAAATTTTTACCTCTAATCTGATATAAAGTACGAAAAACATTTTAAAAATTGCTAACGGCGCAGCTACCGTTTGGGTATACGGCAACTCCTATGACAGGAGAATGTGTTGCTTCTGCGAACTGACCACAGTATGTAGTTATAATTAATTACTACTCAATTCTCTATGCATTTATTTGGACTAGCTACGCAAAAAGATAGAATCGAGTCTGGTTAATATTGATTTTTAAAAAAATGATTAGTACATTAGCAGGAAAACAATTAAAAATGAATTAATAATTTAGTTTTAAATTAAATTTGATCAATTTTAGGCCATTTTTTTGACAATAATTCTTCTTTGTGCTGCTACCACAATACCTCCTTGCCTACATGCTGACGCCAATGGGGTATACTGAATTTGTTACGACGTTCAAAAGACTATTTTGCAAATAAATTCTATCCGGCCGATCATATTAGAATTTGTATGACATGAAATAGCGAGTCTGTTTGGCAATTGCGGTAGCTCTTTGCTTTTACATGAAAGCATTTAAATCTTATTAACCAATAACAAAAGATAAGTCCGCGTTTGATGACATTCTGACATTCGATTTTTGTTATTAAAAACTACCTCATTGTTTCACATTGTGCATGTTTAGCCGATTGTTCGAAACAGGATTCAATCTACAAAACGGAATTTTAAAAGTTTTGAACCAAATTAGTAGAGCTAAAAATTAGGCAATGTTAAAAAATGTGAGATTGGTCCATTCTTGGAGTTTTATCGTCCTGCCAAAAGTAGTAGGCTACTAAAATTCACAGTTTGCGGGTTTTTGCGCAAATTTAAAATCAGGTTCGTTTAAAGTTCAGACCAACGTAAGCGCGTTAGGTATTTGAAGTGTAAGATTTTGCAAACACAGCAGCTTGCACTCGAATCAATGCTGTCGTTGAAATCTACATTTGAGGAGAATTAGCCGTAGTCGTTTTTATCACAAACTTGCATTTGCTCCGGAGAATCACTTTTTGTTTGTTTAATTTTATGTAAAACCAAGTTCCTTCTTAATTGAGCGAAATGGCGGCTAGGATAGCAGTGAGTATAAAATGTTTGGAAAAAGTGAATAGATTTGGAAAAAGCTCATAAAAGCCTTATCAGTCTTTAGGAAAAACGCTCGCATTTACCACAAAGATCAAAATTTGCGACAATTTCTTCCGCTGTTTTTCTGCAAAAAAAATTTGAATTGCGGAAATTAAAATTAAATAGGACAGGTCTTCGCAAACGCTGTTTAAATTAGAAAAATTACCAATTAAAGCCGAAAACTTCCAAACGCATATAATGTTCAATTGTTAAATACACGACTTGTTCAGAAAATATTGCTGGCGCTCTACCTACATGACCGTCGAAACGATAATGAGAAATCCAGTTAGTCCGCAGCAACAAGTAAGTTTACAAGCCTGCACGCATGTTGCTAACAGTAAGGGACAGAAATATGCGCCCAGCCGCTGATTTCGCAAGTTGGGCATGAAGTTGGCAATGATGTTAATTGACTTTGTCGAGTTGGATGCTTTTTGAAGATTGATGCTGAAGATCGAGAAGGCAAGACGCAAGCTGTCACTGCAGATAGTGCAAAAAAGCTTCTCTGGCCACCGACAGAGGTTAATTTGGCTTCGTGCAGCGCATGCACAGCAGCCAGTCTTGCAAACCAAGATTGGTTTCGGACCAAGGCAAGCTGCGCGAAAGCGAAAGCGACAGCTGACCCAAGGTCAGACGAATAGGAGAGCCGGGATTCCTGCTCATGCAAAAGATTACGGTTCAGCCGAACTGTTTCCGACCCGCCTAAAAGGGGTGGACTCCCTGCTGCTACTGCCGCATTTTTTTCCGCCTCAAGAGACGGCTTCGGTTTCTCATTGGCGGCCCTGAGACCTCCCGACTATACGAACAGCACGAGCGTCGTGCGCCCCGGCCGGAGCCGGTTTACGGGAAGCTACTACTTTGGGCCCACTCCACCACTCTCCCGCCCAGTCAAGCAAGCGTATAGACTCCGTAGGTCAATCTTCGAATCATTGGGTGACCTACCCTCAACTCAAGCCCACGTGTCCTCAAAAACCGCCGACTCTTACCCTGAGCTACCTGGGGGACGTTGGGTAGTCGTGAACCCCAAACACGACGTCAAAAGAGACTTTAACTTTTGGTGACTTAGTAAACTTTTTCTGCGCTCTTATGCTTTTTCGCTTTAAGCGCTTCAACTGGGTTTCAAAAAGACACAGACAGTTAGACTGCTTCAATCTCTCAGTACACTCTACACGCGCACAAACCATAGCTGTGGCCTGATTTGTCCAGACGGAGGCCACACTTTTGATTCCATCGATTCGGTTTCTTCCTAAACCACGTTATCGTTAACGTTTTACACATGCTGCCACAATAGCAAGCCTGTTCTCGGCTGCGATAGCTGGCTTGTCCAGGTAGTACAATGCTTGACACTTGAGGCACACTTTGGTCACACTAACTTGCTTGCTCACACATACAGCACTGTGCCTGAATATGCAACCACCCCTAATTTTCAAATTAGGCATGAAGTCGGTAATAATGTCAATTCAAAAACTACCCTACCTTCTAGAGAAAGACTTCATGCCCAACTTACAAAATCAGCGGGTGGGTGCATATTTATGTCACGTACTGTAATTTAATTAAAGTATGTCGCACTTGTTCGCGCGTTTTCAACAAAACATATGCAAACTCAGTCGCATTTAGAATCGTTCAATCGGATTGAAACAAACTTGCGCAGTCAGTAGTCAAGCTTTGAAAACAACAGGTCTTTGCTGAGTCAGAAATATGAATAGAAAGACTAAGCTAAATGGAACAACAATTTATGCTAATCAAAGTTGTTCTCAAGTTTCTACCGTTCTAGTTTGCGGCTGTCGCAATGACACATTGAAACAGTTGAAACATCAAAGACTTGAATAGTCACATAGATGCTATACTAGGAACCTGATGGCAAAAGGTCGAATTCAAACTCAAATAACCAAGCATCTGAATGGAGACGTTCAAGTAGCTTGACAGTTTATCGCCGTAGCGTGGAAACAGCGTGTTATTACGTTTAAAAAGACCATAAAGCCTATTTATTTCCCGGCAAGTGTATAAGCAGTCGCCGTAGCCGGACAGTTGAGTCAAGCGTCTAGGCAGCAAGAAACGTTTGTTCGGAGTCTGAAGTTCTAAAACTTTTCCGCGCGTTAACGTCTTTGCTTGTTCGAGACCAACACAAAGTGGACAGTGGACAAGAAATACACAAAAGATTAAGCGTGTCTGCCACCTATCGTGTTGAGGACGTCTTCGACTCGGCACAAATTGAACTCACTATTGATCGATTCAATAAATCAAGTGAAGCGTTGTTTCCTAGTGACATATCGACGAATACACTCGACACTGTCAGAAAACGATTGCTTTTGCTCGTTCATCGTTTGTTGCGCTGCCGCAAGCAATCCCTAAATCTTTGGCTCCGGACGCGACGACTTGCGTCGCTGTGGAGGCATAAAAGAAGGAGACGCTAGCGACTGTTGCCAAAGACCAGCTAGTGGTGAAGGGTATTGTTTGCTGTGTTCTTTACTTGATAAGCAAGGAGTTGTGAGTGACACAAGATGAGCAATTTGCTCAGCAACTCAGTGCAATCAGAAGGTAGAGCTAGAAGCAGATCACATCGTAAATGAAAGTGCACGCGACATTACAACTGATACCTACGCGTAGCGGTGAGTTTCTAGTCGAAAGTCACCTGTTTCACGTTTCCAACACTGTAGTGACCACAACATATACTGGTCTGTGCGTCTTACCACAAACCCACTGATAGCTGCAGCAACGTCTTCATTTTAAATGCTAGCACAAATGGAGTTTGTTTCGAATTCAACAAGTCTATCCAACATACATTGTTCGAGCAACATGTAAATCTTCTCTAGAGGACTTACAAGTGCCACGACCACTGTCGGGGACGACGAAACGGATGGCTTTCGAGTGGAAAGCTGTTGCTTGCAGAGTTGGTTACTCGCGAGGTAGAGTAGCAGCTAATGTCTGTTTTGATTTTATAGTCGGTTGTATCATCCTATTTAGTAGATTGCTGTGTTGCTTTGCGTAGTAGACCTGATCACCTGAGTCCTGCACATGTCCTGATAGACCCTGACGAAAGACATAACAACCATCATGTCTATTTGATGCAGCTTATTTAAGTGCATCAACGTCATAGAGACTTTGATAGCGCTTAAAATTCAACACCTCGACCAAACGAACCACTGACTTGGTTGGTTTCCACCTGGAAACATGATGTACCAGTTTTATAAAGATTGCTTTGTACACTTGGATAGAAGTCATGAGGAAAAGTGCAGTTGCTTGTTGACTGGAGCTTACCACGTGCAGTAAAGTCGATTGACAAGCTGCAGAAAGAACCAGCGCAGCTCGAATAAATTGCCCGTTGTGGCTTGCTTTCTCGAGTGAATAGTCACGAATGAGACCATAACCGTGAATGTCACGCGTAAAAAGCGTCAACGCTCCTCTAGCACAAAAAACTGTTAGCCATGCTACGCAACTTGAAATGCAGACGAGACGAGCGGATGTTGTTGTTGGATCTGTGCAATTTGCGAACACACTTGGCCAATCGGCAATACCAGGACGAGCAAGGACATCGGAGCTAGCTGAGCTGCTTGTATCTCAAGCACCCACAAGTCAACTGCATCTCAACGTGCCCAAGCTACTTGCACACCATTGTTCTCTGTTTGCTTGTGACTAATCTTGCTACAAACCAACAAAGTCACTAGACCCGACCTTAACATATACCTCTACTGCGTGTTAGGCATTGAAGAAGAACGTCACCTTTCGGATACGCGAGCAAAAGCGGATTCATGTGTTGAACGTTTCTGCGGAGAGCAGCAATCACACTGCAAGAGGTTTTAAGTTGCAGTTTGGGAGTTTTGAGCGGTCTAACAAGTATATCAATTTATTGCTTGGTTCTGTTCATCATCAGAGCCCAACACTACCAAATGAAGAAGGTTTGATTGTAAAAGAGCGGATCTTGTGTTTTGTAGGCGTTGGGCGCAATATAGACGTCTGTTCCGTTAAAGTGCCACGTCTGCCTTGGCACTGAGCTCTGACTAAGCGGCTCGTTACGTCGAATACGAATGTTTAGTTGATAGCGGGAACGACAATCTTTTTTAGTTCTTGCCACATAGCCGAGAACAATTACGTCTCGAAGCAGCAGCCCTTCCTTTACCACCATATTCATTATTTCTTTACCCAAAAATAATAAGTGGTTAGTGTTTTGGTGATCATAGGCCTGAATTAATGGGACCAGATTGAGTCCGATTTTGCAACGTCGGAGACCGCTTGCCTTGTCGGAATCAATCAGGTAAGCAACGACGTTCTGGAAGTTGGCACGATCCGCCGGTGAACTGTTGTACTGCAGTTTGTAGAAATGATCTTGATTGTGTTCGTTAAAAAATTGGTAAAGTTTGGTCATGCGTCGATAGATTCCATGAACGTAAGGCTCGACTAAACGCCTTTGTTCAGCAGGTTTGACGAGACCTCTGGCTGTTTCGGGCGCCTGCCAAATGTAACCTAAAAATCGACTACCTGAAACTCATACTCTTGACTTACACAACCTTCTGTACATTACGTAGTCTTCGTAGATGGGTAAATCGCGCTCAACAAGGTGGGTAGTGTAGATGGTGTCGTAGCCAAGGTTACCGTTAGCATCGATCGGCTGACCATCAAGGGTCCAAAGTGGTTCTGTTGCGTTCAAGTAGTTGATTGAACGCGAACAGTAAAACTCCGGACCCTCAAAGTACGGCTCCCACGGCTTGGACAAGTAGTTGTGCTTCATGTCCTTGTGGTAGCCGTGATAATCGGCAAAAAGAGCAGACGTGACATCGGATACGTTTTTTGCTGCCAAGTACTTGTAGCCTACCTGCGATAAAACTGTGCCGATATAGCCTGGAAGCAGAGTAAGAGTTTATCAAGTGCGCAAGACAAACACTCACCGTCAAAGCGGTAGTCTTCATAGTCAAAGCCCGAGAAGTTTAAGTGCTTGTGCGAGCGGCCAGTGTGGGTGCTTACGTAGACAAAGTGATCACGATTCACAGGATTCTCGTATCGAAAGAGGTCGACTTTGTAGTCGTCAATGGTCTCGTAGATCTCGCTGGAAACTGAATTCACTTGATAAGCTTTTTGATCTGATCAGACGCCCACTTTCCAAGAAGGCAATCACTGTTTGAGCAAGAACGCTGACAAGGCCAGAGAGCCCAAAAGTCGCTCCGATTCGAGTCATTTCGGCAAGTGCATCCAATACGAGATGCCTATTCAGAATGCAAACTACAGCCCTGAAGCAACACTTTTGTAGATGACACATAACGCTCATAATCTTAATATAGCTTCTTATTGCTTTTGGTTGACGTCTACCGCAGTTTAATGGTGTTCGTGACCTCTGAAACTATCAAATTTACAATTTTAATGATGCGGATTTGAATTCTCGTTTCGTTTTGATTGTTCTACTTGACATTGTGCACAGAAAATCGGCGGTACTGTTGATGCCAAAGTGCAAACTTCGACTTTTACCAATTATGCCGGCTGTAATTAAGGTCTATAGGAATGACGCTATTTAACATTTCGCCTTCAGTCAGGTTTGCACCAGCCAAATTGTAATTAATTGAAGGCCTACTTTGATAGGTACTAGCGGGTTCACTCCCAACCGAAAAAAACCAGTCCCATTCAGACTAGGCTATGTGCAGTTGACTCAAGTAAAACTAACAGTGTTGTTTAATTACAGCTAGCTCAAACGCATTTAGTCCTTAGAAGCAGTCAAGCCACGGGCGACACTCGCCAGTCACACTAATCAACGCTGACTGTTCTTAGCTCGTCTCTCCTCAAGCTGACTTTTCAGACCAGACGTGCAAGATGATTATAATTACAAGTTGTAGAAAGATTGCCAGATTATTCTTGCATCTTTTATTACGTCAAGAAAATCTGTCTGATGCCCATGCAAAAGCAGATTTGACCTGGAAACAGATGCACTTTCCTACTACCTATTGAGACCGCACGGCAAAGTGCATACCCTCCGTGAGCGCCCACCTTTGATAGTCCTGTTTGCATACGAATCGATTGCGAATGATCGCACTGTACATGCCAGATTTACTGCTGTTTTTCATCTTACTCCTGCTGCAGCTACTTAAACTTCAACAGGAACAGTCTGAAGGCTGCCAAAGCTGACTAATGGCACTAGCGGTGCCACCCCGTACGTCCACAGAAATGCTCTGTCTTCTCGCACAAACTGAAACGGAGCAGCACAGCTTGCTTGCTCGCGCACATGCATTCAAGACAACCGCACGTAGCTGGGTTTAAACCCTCTTACGCAATTTGCTCTTTTACAAACGAACACTTCTGTTGCTTAACTAAATACACCTTTAAGTCAACCAATCATCAGACAAATCAGATGAAAGAGTTGATTACGATCTTATCCAGATTGTCCAATCGACGATAAGACTCAAAGAAAGCTAAATTTTACAGGTAATTCAAGTTTGCGTTTTACACGAAAGACGAGACAAAGAAGAACACCAAGTTTGTTTAGACGACCTATGGTAAACGCTCAAGAAAAAGTGCACGTATTATCTGGTGATTAATTACTTTAATCCTATAATCAGACGACGGCAAATTGACAAAACTTACTGCGACAAGCTTAGATTGGGAAAAAGGAACAAACAAAATAAAGCTGGAGATCCGTAAAAGTCAACGTAGTTCAGAGAAACAACGTAGCAGAAAAGTTGTTCTATGTGTGCGACTGCTGAGCTCTCAACTATTAGCAGTCTCAAACAAGTATCATCGAAGGAACTGCCGTTAACTTACAACCGTCTTCAACTTTAAATTAGTACGTTGCTTAAGAAAGTTCTTTAGAGCATGAATTTGAATTTGAATTTATTTCCTAGCTCATTGCACAAGATGGTGACTAGCAAAATAGGTATAAAATAACTAAAAAGAAAAGTGAGTAGCTAGGCTACTGCAAGTAAAATTACCAAAAAAACAAATAAAGTACAATACAATACACAAGATACCAATCAGACTCAGAGTTTGGCCCACTCCCGAGCTTCCAGCTTTGCCCCCTGCTCTCGACGGTTTCAATTGAGTTTACCTCCTCCCCCTTGTGTGGACCGTTCGGGTGCGCGATGGGTTTGGCAGTGCAACTCCGGACCGTTGGGGACCGTTAGCTGGGTGTGATCCCTGCCGTTCAGCCTTCCTTCCAGAGGTTACACCGCCCTTAGCCTGAGTTTGCTCCGACGGTTTATTGCAGGCCTGGTTGGGTGTGAACCCCGCTAGGCATGCCGCCGAAGTACTGGTTGGCTGGAGTTGAGTTGAAGCTGCCCTGGTCCAGCGGAGAGAAGGGGTGTGTTCTTTCTTTAGATGTATACCGGAGGTTAGGAGGATCCGCTGTGACCCAGTGCGGTTGCCCAGTGTTCGAGAGGAAGTAGCTAGTCACCGGCAATGTAGGCCCCCCGGAGCTCGCCCCATTTCTTCTTGTCCCGCGCGATCACCTGCCATCCTGCGCCGACCGCCTTCCTGATGTCGTCTTGCCAGCGCTGCCTTGGGCGGCCCAGAGGTCGCTTCCCCGGAGGTATCCAGTTCAGCAGTTTCTGAGACCACCGGTCGGCCTGATCCTCACCTACCAACTTGCGGGCGAGTTTCCATTTGCTTGCTCTAAATGATTTAATGACATCTCCGAGGCCAGTTTGCCCCCGAATCCACTCTATCGATCGGCAGTCACGTAGCTTGATTCCAAGCATGCGACGTTCGATCGCTCGCTGACAGCGCGCGAGTCGCACCTCCATAGTTTTAGTGAGAGCCCACGTCTCGCAAGCGTACAATAGTGCTGGCCGGATACACTGCTTGAAGTAGCGGCTTTTGAGCTCGATGGGTACACGTCGGTTTGTTAGCAGTTGCTTGGCTTTACCGAACGCTGCCCATGCGGCGCTGATCCTCCTGCCGAGTTCACAGTTGTGATCTCTTGGCATTTGAATCGTTTGCCCTAGATAACAGAAGCTCACCACTTTTTCTACTGCCCTTCCGCCCAGCACTATCTCTCCAGTTGCAGGCCGGTTCGCCATCCAACTTGTTTTCCCCACATTGATCTCTAGCCCTACCTTTTTGCACTCATTAGCGAGCAGATTCAACATCTCTTGGAGCTCTTCCTGATTGGTCGAGCACAGCACGATGTCATCAGCGTAGGCAAGTAGTTTTAGCCTATCCTGGTTTACCAGGAATCCTCGGTTCCCCCAGTCGATCCGGTTAAGGGCCGTTTGGAGGGTGAGAATGAACAAGAGGGGAGAGAGCGAGTCTCCTTGTCTAACGCCCCTCTGTATCTCAAAATGGACTTGCCTGTCCGCCACATTCACCGATGCTGTTCCTGCAGCATAGAGAAGTTGAACCATTCCGATCGTGTCGGCGTTGATGCCGACCTCCCTCATGGCCTCCCAGATGGCTTCGAAGTGGATTGTATCGAAAGCTTTTTGGAAGTCAACGAATGCCAAAAAGAGAGGCCGGTCCCATTCTCGGCACTTTTCGACTAGCAGGTTGACAGACATGATGTGGTCTGTTGTCGAGAAAGTGCGCCGGAAGCCTGCTTGCTCTACCGGGAACCAATCTTGCACGCTGTCAGTAATTCTTTTGGTCAGCGCGCGAGATAGCACCTTATAGAACCCATTTAGCAGCGAGATGGGTCGATAGTTGCCGATCACTGCCGGGTCGCCTTTCTTGTACAGTAAAATATTGTTGGCGTGGACTAGAGAAGGCGGAAAGTGATTCCGCCTGAACATGAGGTTCAGCTGGCTAGCGAGTTGTTCAGCGACCACTGGTACGCATACTTTGAGGACTCCTGATGGGATCCCGTCGACGCCGGGTGTCTTACTCCCCTTGATGCGTGCGCAGGCAAGCTGCAGTTCTTCTGCTGTTATCGGTTGGTCTGTGAGCTGCAGGCAGCTTGCCACAGGTTTTCCGTTTTGCGAGCTATATAATTGATTGAAGAACTCGCCCACTCTTTGCATTGCATCTTCTATGGATTGTCCGACACTACCGTCGCCGCGCCGCATTTGTACCAGGTGCCGTCTACCCTGCGAGAGTTCTATACGTCCCCGCTTCAACCGATTGGTTCTGATCGCCTTTTCTAAGACATCCACGTGGTGGCGTTGGATGTCCTCTTCGAGTGACCAGCGAACTGCCTTACAGATGGCAGTGTACCGCACCAGTTGGAAGGGGGCACTGCCTGTTCCGCCTCGCATCGCTCGACGCTCGGCCATTAATTGCCTTGTGCGGTCGCTGATGCGTTGGGTGCGGTTCGTCTTTTGCTCCGCACCTTTCATAGCCTTTTTGATGGCATCAACTATTTCGCCGTATGGTGCGGTTGGAGGGATCTCCTGTAGCAGCATGTAGACTTGTAATTGAAGGCGATCATAGGTTGACGGTAGTTGGCGGGGCAGTGTTGCACGCGGGGGAGAGGAGGGGAGGAATTCGAGGGTGGCACGGACGGGGCGGTGATCGCTCCCCATGCTGTTGCTCTGGACTACGCTGACGTCTCTTACGGATCTTCGGTCTCTGGCCAGTATGTAATCTATTTCGTTCAAGGTTCGTCCATTTGGGGCTTTCCAGGTCCAACGTCTGCTCTGCCTCTTCTTGAAGCAGTTCATAATTGAAAGCCCGTGTGCCTCGCAGAAGTTGACTAGAGACTCCCCTCGAGCGTTTCTTTCGCCTAATCCGAATTTGCCGCAGCAGGTTTCGCCAGCTTGCCGCTTTCCGACAATAGCGTTAAAATCGCCAATTACCAGATCTTGCGGACAGTGACCCTCGAGCGCTTGCCCTAGGTCGTCCAGGAATTTTTCGTACTCGTCATCAGCATGCCCAGCGTGGGGAGCGTAGACCTGGGTCACCCGCAGTCGCCGGCCCTCATTGAGTTTCAACGACAGTTGGATGATTCGGTTTGAGATGTAAGGTACTCTCTCGACCGATTTGTCTAACGCCTGGTTGACGTAGAAAGCAACCCCTGCAGATGCATGCGGGCTACCTTCCGTGTCGCCGCTGCCATAGAGCGAGTGACCTGAGGTGAGTTGGATGAATTCGCTACCAGTTCGTCTCGTTTCCGAGATTCCCATGATGCCGAATTCTATTTTTGACATGCCCTCTTCGCAGTCGGCTAGACGCTGTTGTGAACGAATCGATCGCGCGTTGAACGTGCTAATGACGAGTTTGCGTGGTGGGACAATTTTTGAATTGGGGGCGTGGCCCCGGGGTTGTGAGGCTACTGATCCAGGTGAACCCTTTGCGCCCGCCACGGCGTCGGTGATCAGGAGCTGGGTTTGCATGGTTTGAAATGAGAAGAAACTGGGGGCAAAGGGAAAACGCGGGGGAATAGGAATACAATTTGATTTAATCAATAAATTTGGCCAGAGCGGGGAGCGCAAAAAGGTCAGCGCAAACGCGCTACGCTACCAGGAAAAAACCAAAACGGAAAAAACAGCATTGTACTGACGAATTCCAAGCATTCAAAGAGCTGTTTAGAATCAGCTTTTGGCGTTGCCTATTGGTATAAATGCATCAGTTTTGATGTACAAGATCTATTCTGAACGTTAACAACAGCCAACGCAATCAACTAACAAGACTAGATGGTATTGCTGTTATAACTAATAATTTGAAAAACTTGATCCGACGCTGGTTCAATATGATTAAAGAGGTTTTTAGGCACTTTGAACCTTTTCTTTTGACAAGAATAGCGCTTCAAAGCTTTCTTTACAAGGTGGGATAACTTTCAAATGAGAGTTATTACCAACTTCATACTCAACCTGCAAAGTCAAAAGTGTATATTTCAATGGAGGTTAGTGAACACTCACGAGTTTTGCTAACGTGCAAAGACTGTACGTTAATAAATTGATCCGAATCGACTACCCCCAAATACCATTTTGTGTTGTGAGTTTTCCGACAACTACCTTCTTCTACAGATCTGTAAAAGCCAAGGTTTCAAAAATCTGAATTCCTTGCAAGCTGCTCACAAATATTCTCGAACATCGGTGACGGTAATCTGTTGAAAATTTGGGGCAACGACTTGATAGATTGCCATGAAATGTACCACTCTCAAGAGCGTTCGTTTGACTTCAGAGATAATTTGGGTTTTGGGGGTGCTGGTGTTGCAACACCATGTTTTCACGCCAATCGACGTCATGCGCTCAGTTCTAGAGCAATTCAAACAGCTTCTTATGCCTGAAACTAAAGGCATGCTTTATGAGACGTAGGCCTTGTCTGGCCGCACAAAAGCGGTTCTCAGGCACGACAGAAGCCAGTACTCCGGACCTTGAACCGGCATTTAAGCAGCATTAGCTCAAGCTAAAACATCGCACTAACTTCTTCAAGGACGCTCTGCTAAAACTCGTTGGCCGACTTTTGCCTAAACCGCTGCCAGAATTGGATTAAAACCATTTACTTGAAAGAACAATGGGAACGGACAATAATCTTTATTTTGTTACAAAAAATGCGGAATGGCTTAGAACAAACTTCGGCCACTACTGCAAACACGCTTTCTTCCGTTGGTTCAAGCCGAGTCTTGAGATAATACAGGTCAGACCGAGCTGAAAAGCCTCCAGCATCTCGATTTATTGGCACACCGCTTTCGAGTTTAGCATCGCTTTGTCTATTTAAAGTTGGGGCTTGTGTCAGCCCATCTTTCTAGCAAGAGTCCTCTAGTCATATTCCGACAGCTTAAACCAACAGCTTTGTTTTATCCAGTTTGACCGCAAACTTTCAAAAAAACTTCAGGACACGTTGGGATGGGAAGGACATCCGCGCATTGGCTGGTGCATACGCTGACACGGCTTTGGCTCTCTTCGTTCTTACACCACGCAAGCTCTCACTAGTGCTTTGGGTTTTTTTCTTTCGGTTTGGGGGGGATTCCGGCTTTGGGCGGGTTTTTTTTTTTGATCCCCAAATTTTTCTTTTTTTTTTTTCTTTTTTTTGTTACAAAACTGTCTTCCTATCGTGCCGTGGATGTTCTTCAGGTTAGGATACAGTTAGCAACAAAGTCATTTTTTTTTTTTTTTATTACAAAAAAAACAAATTAACAATTTGTAAGTGACCAGTTGGACTAGTCAATCCCTCCACCACGTTCATTAACTCTTCATCGTCTCTTCGCGCTTCAGCACCGATATAAGGACGGACAGCGTCTAATTTCCGCTTCTTGGCTGTTGCTTTGCGAACATTTGCACGCTGCTTCTGACGTGCTGCCAGTTGTTGGTCGCTAATTAGAAGTTCACGGCGTTCGCGTTTACGATTTGCAAGACGTTTTGCTTGCTTCATCTAAAAATATGCATGTTAATAATACAAAAGATCTTACTTGGTAATTGGACAACAGTTCGTTAAATTCAGTATCACCGATTTTCTCGCGCAAAAACGCTGCCAACTCGGTCGCAACCTGCTGCAACTGCTCGGTATCTTTTTGGGACTTGCCGATCAACTCGCGAAATAGATAGGAACTGAGGTGTTGCATCAATGATTGGAATTGCTGAGAGTCGGTGGTAAAATGCACAAGTTGGGCGGCCATAAACTTGAACAGAGAAAGACGCTAAAATTGGTAAGCGTTTAAGACCTCATTTTATTTCTTTTTGCATCTAAAGTAAACTTATTTTGGAAACGTTTATGATCTAAACAGTTTTGCTTCAAAAGAGACTTTGCTTCCTAGAAATATGAAAAACATTTTTTAGACAGCAGCTACCTTTAATTTCTGCCTAAGGAACGGACTAATGTTTTCCAAATGTAATTCAAACTTCACAAGCATTTACAGAAAATCCACTCACCCTTGTTATGCTCGACTCCTTTCGCAATTCCATTTTTGACAATGCAGCTAGTTTTGTGCACAATTCATCAAAAGCTGTGAAGTCAACCTGCACCGACAACGTCACCAGATTTTTGACTGTCTGCTCAGAAAATTCATTAGATGTCGATTTAAAAGCAAGTTGTTGTAGAGAACTGTTACAAAGCGCGACCAGGTTAGCATGTTTTGCAAGCATAGGCCAGATAGACTTGGCTGGATTGAGTAAATGATCAAGTAGGATGGCAGCGGCCATGCAGAAACTTTCCGTAGATGATAATATGAGCAAACGCGGTAGACCTTCTAAATTTTAAAAGTCTCAAACAATTAATCGTCATGTCTTACCAATCAATTTGCGTTGTAATTCTACGGCCTTCTTCAACACACTCTTTACCAAATCTGAGTGATTGCGAATAAGCTCAATCAACAGCAACAACATCACTTCTACCTCGTTGTCAGCCTCTTCATCTGCTATGTCATCATTAAAAAATCGATTAATCAGAAAAGACAATATTTTGCCGACCCCTTCGTCACTTAATTTAACCACTTGAACTTTAATCAATTCAGTGAATGCACATGCACCGATGTAACGCGGTCCCGATTTTTCCGAAGCAATCCAGTCATGCAATACTAGAAACATGTCGTTTCGAGTAGACTCCGAAACTCTAGTTGTCAACTCTCGTATAGCCGCACATACAAAACGTTTACATTCTTCAGAGTCGTCTTCAATAAATCTTGACGCAAGGCGGACAAAGGTGGAAAGGCCATGTTTATCTGCAATTTCCTAAAACAGCAGAAAAACTAACTATTAAATTAATGCCATACCTGATCAAACATTCGGAACAGTGCATAAATAGATTCTAGCGCAGACAACCGGCCGTGAACAAACTCGTAGTCTAACTGTTCAATAAAAAACTTAAGCCATCGTTCAGCATCTACTGCATTGTTGGAACAAAGACGAAAATACACATGAATGGTAGAACGGGCTTGAGATCGTATCTAAAGAAAGAACGACAATTGATTTAAACCGAAAAACTTACCTGCTCGATTGGCGATGTTATTGACAGTTCTGATAAACATTTAACCAGATCTTCTACCTTTTCGTTTTCCATACGACGTGCGATAATAGCTTTAGCTAACGCGAATGCGGTTGCCTGCTTGTGCGGATCTAACAAATCCGTTTCGACGTGATTCAAAAGAATTTGAAGCCGCCGCTTTGTTAACAAATCTTTTGGAGCTTGTCGAAGCACAGAGACAACCGCTTTAAACAGATGTTGATTAAGTTCATTCACGTTGACTTTAGTAGTGCCACTGGCGTTTGCATACTCCGACAGCAATACAAACAGATTATCCATTAATGTTGGCATTTTTTCTTGAATTGCAGGCAGCGAAAACTTTAAAAGAATGCCAAGGACACGAAGAGCCAAAGTTATTGTCTAAAGTTAAAATAACAAATCATTTAAAACAGGAAATTACCTTTTCACATTTCAAGCGTAGCGAACTTAGCGTTAAATTGAAGTAGGGATTTAACAGCACCACTGCATCGTTACAATCTGTAGGGAAGTGTTTCTCGGACAGCACATCACCAAGCAATTGAAGACCGAATTCAACAAACACTGTAGCCTTGCTTTTTGTAGATGTCTTGACAATGGCACCCACCCTAGAAATAAGAACTAGATTAAAATCAAAATAAATAATTGACTTTAAGCAACTTAAAACGCTTTTGTGAAATTTTCGTCAAGGTTTAAAGAAGCAGTTGCCCAAAAATGATCAGCTTTTTTCTTATTTTTGTATTAGGAACTTGGCTCGAGAATAGACAACCCAAAGGCTGTTAAAGATAGTTATTGTCACTAGCAAACGCTACTTCTTAGTTGGCGAAAGAATGTGTATTTTCCATAATTCGGCTACACTCAAACAATTTTAATAAAACAGCAGCATTTAGTTGATCATGTCCATTCTTTTGAGTCAACTGCACACAGCTGGATTCAAAATTAATTGTGCGGTTATCTTTTTCGAGAAAACCTTGCTACTATTTAGTCAAGCATACCATCCTCCTATAATTTGACTTACTACTTGATAAACTGTAAAAAGACTCTATTCTTAAAAACGTTTTGTGACAATTATGACTTAATGAAAACAAATTAAAATTTACAATTCAGTCATCTTATTGTAAGTCCTCTTTACTAAAACCAGTTTTATGTTTTTCACCATAAGATTTTGTTGTGTTATTAATATTTAAAAATTTCTATTCCAGCAACTAGTCTGACGAAAAAACCCTAAAGTCGTAAAATATTGCCACTCTGTCAAGGACAAACATTATTCGGTAAATTAGCAGGACAACGTACCATCTTCGCAAACAGTCTTTTCAAAAAACTCATAACTTGTTTGACTTTAGCTTAACAACTCACCGCTTTGGTTCCATTGGCAGCAGCAAGCAATGCTGGGGACGATAGCCGGCTGCACGCTCTCCTTTCTCTTGCAACTCTTGAGCTCGCAATGCGTCTTGCTGCTTGAGCATCTCGCTAATGTGTTGATTGAGCATGCTCTCGATGCAAAATTCTGAGAGACATGCAGGACTTATTACTTGATAAACGGACGACCATTGGAACGAGCACGCATGCAGATCTTGTAGTTCTGCCATAGGTAGCGATGCTAGGGTGACGAATCTGATAATCTGACAGTAATTTTGCATTACAAACTTAAGATTTTCAACCTCCACACTTTTTAAACATTAAAATTTTACTACTAATTTTATGTTTTTTAATGTAAACAGTGCCAAAACAACAATTTTAATATTCTGCTCAGGTTACACCACATAACCCGAAACACCGCCTCAAAGATTTATCCTTCAAAAGGAATTGTTTTTTGAATTTACCTGAGGTTGATAAGGCTTACGACTTTTTGCGCTATCATTTAAACAATTTTAAAGCTCAAATGAGCCGACAACTTGTGAAACAGCTTACCCCAAAACTTTATTTTCTTTGTTTTACTTCGATTTAAATGTTTGGTCATTAGAAAAGAACACCTGTAAAATTCAAGTTGTGTTGTTCCGACTCGATCCGCCGGAATCTCGACGCGAGACCCGATTAGCAAAAGAAGTTAGAAACTGTTAGGAAGAACGGGTTAAAAAAATTTGCATACGCTTCCAGAATAGCGATATGTTATGCAAATTTTTGTCGCTTAGGTGTTCAGTGTACTGTTTTTTGTAGTTAGTAAATTGTTTGAATCCCTCTAATTGGTCTGAGTACTCTATTTCTTAGTGTTCTTCAACGAACTCATAGCAAACCCGCTACAGTGGTTCTGTGTGTTGTGCCCAGTATTTTTATAATTTTTCTTAAAAATTGTAAGAAACACAAGCAATTAAAAGCAACAACTGCTTAAATTATTTTACATTTTCAATCCTTGTTAAAAAGACTAGAACTTTAGACAGTGTTGCTTAATTAATAAATCCAACATTAAATAGTACTAATTCAAAGTTGATCTTTGCTGATAGTTTTTAATTATTCGTACTGGCTTAAAGTACCGGTCGTAACAAGTTTAAAAAAATAAAAGGCGGCTCTATTTCATTTAAAATAGTCCTCTAAGAAGGATATTGCTAATTTTAATTTACCGATATATTGAAATATGTTGCTATTTAAACAAATTTGCTATCTTTTACTTTCAAAGACTACCTTGGAACTTGAAAAATCTGCAAAGCTAGTCAACTAGTTTTTCACTGAACAAGTACATACGCTATTATATTTTAAAAGCAAATAAAAGATAAAAGCGTTGAAAAAGCTTTTAAGTTAAATGAAAATCGCTTACCTCTCTCATTGGTTCAATAAACTTATCCAATGAGTTAGCAGAAATAAAACGCCCTAGTAGCGTAAACGTGTCGCTTGCTTTTGATCCCTGCGCTTCGGGCGTTTTTGATTTAATTGCAGCAATCTGACGTTCCTCATTTACATGCCCAAATTGTTGCTCTTTAACAACCTGAAAACTAACAGTAAAAACCAGTTGTTAGCAGTAAAAGACAC
>JACCHV010000433.1:0-25238 GCA_018907245.1 Eupristina koningsbergeri
TCTTCTTTGTTATTGTTGCTGTGAAGGAAATCACCTAATCCAAGCTTGTGTGTTCTCGTTCTCTTCTTCAAGTTTTGGCTAGTCCAAGTATGTCAACCATGACTTTGACCGGACTCCTTTTGCAGTCGGTCGTTTTGGTTTGCGCTCTATTGGCCAAAAAACAATAGTGTTATTTCCTGGAGCCGGTCTGTTGTTTACCAGTTTTAGCTGCTGATCCAGGCATGCTCTTTGAGTCCGTGACAACGTCGATGGTCTGCAATTCGACTTGGTTGAGCGGGGAGGTCGGCAGAGCGGAGCAAAAAGCAACGCGAAAACTCCACTCGCGAAAGTGCAAAAACAGCTTCCGTCCGAAAGAGGGATCGAACCTCTGACCTTGTGGTTCCAGCTGCACCCACTGTTTAACAGCCACACGCTACTGCCGTCTGAGCTATCCGGACGTTGAATACATGTCCTTCTGTTTGTAGAAACTGTTGTGATGGATAGCGTAATTGCTAACAGAATTGTACAGAAGCTTTGTCTTGAGCGTTTCTAGTTTCAAAATAGGAGTTGTCACTAATAGACCCAGCATGGATGCGTTTTTCCTATAATAACATCGAAGTCACCCATCACTAGCTCATATGTTGAGCAGCTTGATAGACCTGATGCTAGGTCATCCCACGTCATATTGGCCAGGCTCCTTTTCAAGTCGGTCGTTTCGGTTTGCGCTCTATTGGTCAAGTAATAGTGTTAATTCCTGGAGCCGACCTATTGTTTACCAGTTTTAGCTACTGATCCAGGCATGCTCTTTGCGTCCGTGACAACGTCGATGGCCAGCACGATTCGACTTGGCTGAGCGGAAAGGTCGGAAGAGCGGAGCAAAAGCAACGCGAAAACGCAAAAACAGCTTTCGTCCGAAAGAGGGATCGAACCTCTGACCTTGTGGTTCCAGCTACAACCATTGTTTAACAGCCACACGCTACTGCCGTCTGAGCTATCCGGACGTTGCCCACCTTACTACTCTGATATTAATACCCCTTTGTTTCTCTCAATTTCGTTTAATATGCGTTTCCAATAATTTGCAATCTGTTTTCGATGTTCGCTGGAGAACATCAATACAGATACACTTCTAACTTTGCAAGTCAAACATAGGTCCACAGTGACTTTGGTTCGGAATCTTCTTCATCTTGCAGAACAAGCTTGGAAATACACCTTAGTTTAAAATTACAAAATTCAAAGCGCAAAAGAACTTTTCCATGGGTCGCTTTCCGACTTTCGTTTACCAGTATGAATACACCACGTGTCTTTATCTATAAAATTCATGTTTAACCCAAGATAATAAAAACAATGGTCGGTCGAATCGTTATTACGATTGATATTTGGAAATAACCGAGCTTGGCAGTGATTTGATAAGACTAACAATATTAAACTAAGATTTTCCAAGCTTGTTCTGCAAGATGAAGAAGATTCCGAACCAAAGTCACTGTGGACCTATGTTTGACTTGCAAAGTTAGAAGTGTATCTGTATTGATGTTCTCCAGCGAACATCGAAAACAGATTGCAAATTATTGGAAACGCATATTAAACGAAATTGAGAGAAACAAAGGGGTATTAATATCAGAGTAGTAAGGTGGGCAACGTCCGGATAGCTCAGACGGCAGTAGCGTGTGGCTGTTAAACAATGGTTGTAGCTGGAACCACAAGGTCAGAGGTTCGATCCCTCTTTCGGACGAAAGCTGTTTTTGCGTTTTCGCGTTGCTTTTGCTCCGCTCTTCCGACCTTTCCGCTCAGCCAAGTCGAATCGTGCTGGCCATCGACGTTGTCACGGACGCAAAGAGCATGCCTGGATCAGTAGCTAAAACTGGTAAACAATAGGTCGGCTCCAGGAATTAACACTATTACTTGACCAATAGAGCGCAAACCGAAACGACCGACTTGAAAAGGAGCCTGGCCAATATGACGTGGGATGACCTAGCATCAGGTCTATCAAGCTGCTCAACATATGAGCTAGTGATGGGTGACTTCGATGTTATTATAGGAAAAACGCATCCATGCTGGGTCTATTAGTGACAACTCCTATTTTGGAACTAGAAACGCTCAAGACAAAGCTTCTGTACAATTCTATTAGCAATTACGCTATCCATCACTAACAGTTTCTACAAACAGAAGGAGCATAGTATTCAACGTCCGGATAGCTCAGACGGCAGTAGCGTGTGGCTGTTAAACAATGGTTGTAGCTGGAACCACAAGGTCAGAGGTTCGATCCCTCTTTCGGACGAAAGCTGCTTTTGCGTTTTCGCGTTGCTTTTGCTCCGCTCTTCCGACCTTTCCACTCAGCCAAGTCGAATCGTGCTGGCCATCGACGTTGTCACGGACGCAAAGAGCATGCCTGGATCAGTAGCTAAAACTGGTAAACAACAGGTCGGCTCCAGGAATTAACACTATTACTTGACCAATAGAGCGCAAACTAAAACGACTGACTTGAAAAAGAGCCCGACCAAAATCAAAGTTGACATTCTTGGACTGGCCAAAACTTGAAGAACAGGATGAGAATACACAAGCTTGGATTAGGCTTTTTCTTTCGCAGCAACGACAACAAAGAAGACACACTACATGCATTTGTAGGAGTTGTAATTTACGTAAACCAAGCACTCGATAAAAAGATTGAGTGCGGTACATCTTTGACCAAATCGTATCCAGTTGACGTTCAAGCTGGAAAAAGGAGTAAAGCTGCAAATGGCCCAAATCTATACTTTGAATGCTGATCACGAAGACGGTGAATATAACGTGTTCTTATTTCAACATTGAAAGTCTACCGTCCATGAGCTATGTTTATATATAATCGTGTTTCTGCTTAAAGCTCGCACTTATTGACGAAAGATCTGTGGACAATCTGTTTACACTTGTAGAAAAGCGTTCATACACACTTTATTTACTCCTAGCTCAATCACATAAGGTTGACGTAGGTACGCATCAAACGTGTCCATTCGTTTCGATTCAGAGCTTTTGTTTCGCAGTTTGAAGCTGTCACTTTTGTGAAGTTATTCTGTCATCGTCTTTTCCGTCTGCTGAAAGGCCGCTCCGATGGCGATGTCCAGTTTGACAGACAATTGTCTGATCGTGACCACGAGTCATACTACATATGGATCAGACTGGATACGATGCTTTAAGCATGTTGTTACAAACATGAGACATGATCCAGTGTCTGTGCAGATAGTTGAAAAGAATATACCGTACTTTCTTCGGAATAAGCTCGTTCAGTCACAAAGCCATTCCAGAAATCATACATTATCACGAATAGCAAGTTTAGGCGACTTCAAGGAGAAGTTCTCAAGCTACAGACAGAGGGGATATGCCCGACCGTCATCAAAAAGTTCAAGCAATCAGGTTTCTCTAGTGCGAACCGCATCCCCGGTCTATGACTCGCAAGAATCAATGCTCATCGAGTGATGGCCCGCTCAGTTATCTTGTTTTGAAGAACGTAACAACTTGCGCGGACGCCCCACCGACACCTTGCCCGAAAGTTTAGATGTCTACCTCAGGTGTAAGAGGACGCTTTAAATCCGGAACCCCAAACCGGACCTTCGTGGTAGTTACACAACTCGGTTCTACCTCTAAAGAAGAGCCTCCTTGTCATACCTTGAACCATGGTTTAGCTTATCAAGGTGACGAATAAATGCTTTCAAGCGCTTTATATATGCGTGCGAGCACGTTGAGTTGATGCAAACTGCGCGTTCAAAGCTATGCTAATTTAGATTCCAATGGCAGTTCGAATCTGACGACCACTGTTATGAAATTATTTTGAACGTAGCGCACAGTTTGGTGAATGTAAAAAAAAAAACAGATGCATCCGATCATAGGGTAGTCTCAACAGATCGCAGTGGAAAACTGCTCTGCTGCTTACAACCCCTTGACCAGTAGTCAAGTCGTATTCAAGCGATCTTGCACCCCGACATTCTCCACACAAAGTTGTATGGAACCAACAACCGGCAGACTGTTGTATCTGCTGGCAACATTAGCTATGGGGTTAAGGCTGCAAAACAAAAGTCTTGCATATGAGTACCGCCCGACGCCGGGGCACAACAGTATTGTCAAGCTATCTAGGCGGGCTTCCAACTTAGAGGCATTCAGTTGTAATCCCCCAGATGGTAGCTTCGCACCATTGTCCGATCGGACAAGCGCATAAACCAAATGTCTGAACCTGCTGTTCCTCTCGTACTAAGCAGGATTACTATTGCGACAACATATTTGACAGTAGGATAAAACTAACCTGTCTCACGACGGTCTAAACCCAGCTCACGTTCCCTATTAGTGGGTGAACAATCCAACGCTTTGCGCATTCTGCTACGCAATGATAGGAAGAGCCGACATCGAAGGATCAAAAAGCAACGTCGCTATGGACGCTTGGCTGCCACAAGCCAGTTATCCCTGTGGTAACTTTTCTGACACCTCTTGCTGTAAACTTTACAAATCAAAAGGATCGATAGGCCACGCTTTCGCGGTCTGTATTCGTACTGAAAATCAAGATCAAGTAAGCTTTTGTCCTTTTACTCTACGCTAGGTTTCCGTCCCAGCTGAGCTTACCTTAGGACACCTACGTTATTGTTTGATAGATGTACCGCCCCAGTCAAACTCCCCGCCTGACACTGTCATCGGCGCGAGTCACGTACTCTCGAAAGAGTTCGCTTAACAACAAGCACAACCAACCGAAGTTGGCAGACCTCGTTTTACCGAATAAGTAAGGAAACGATGAAAGTAGTGGTATTTCACTGTCGGCCGAAGCCTCCCACTTATGCTACACCATGCATGATTCTTCACAAAGTCAGACTAGAGTCAAGCTCAACAGGGTCTTCTTTCCCCGCTGTCTTTGCCAAGCCCGTTCCCTTGGCTGTGGTTTCGCTAGATAGTAGTTAGGGACAGTGGGAATCTCGTTGATCCATTCGTGCGCGTCCCTAATTAGAGGACGAGGCATTTGGCTACCTTAAGAGAGTCATAGTTACTCCCGCCGTTTACCCGCGCTTAATCAAATTTCCTTAAAGTAACATTCAGAGCACTGGGCAGAAATCAGAGATAGTCAACGTCCGTCTGGAACCATCTATCTCCTCTGTTTTAATTAGACAGTCGGATTCCCCGAGTCCGTACCAGTTCTAGATTCAACCGTTAAGCGCCGAGGGACCCACTCGTGAAAGTGGAAGTCGAGGTCATCCTCAACGACGCCGCACTACTAGCCCACGCGGCTTTCACCGCGCACACCCGAACGCGGCATCGACGCGCCCGACGACGACCCCCTCGGCCCGGTCTCTAGAGCCAATTCTTTTCCCAAAGTTACGAATCTAATTTGCCGACTTCCCTTATCTACATTATTCTATCAACTAGAGGCTGTTCACCTTGGAGACCTGCTGCGGTGATGGGTACGGCCGAGCCAGAAATTCATTTAGGCCTCTCCCGCCGTTTCACGGACCACTTGAAGCGCTCGAGACACCGCAGTAACCGCAGTGCTTTACAACTCGTATAACCCTATCGCCGGCTGAACCGATTCCAGGGTTTTGCCGAGTTTGAACCAGAGAAGAAATCTCTGGCTCGGACTCCAAGCAGTGTTGACGGGTTTGCTTGCGTTACCGCGCCTTGCGCCGCCGAAACAGCACAATCTCCTCGGCTCGGTGCAGGAATCTTAACCTGCTTCCCTTTCGGCCCTTGCGACGCGCTCCACAAAAGCAGTTCAACGTCGCCACTTCAAGCCAGCATTAGCCTGCGCCTTAGGACCGACTAACCCACGTACAATCACTGTGCACGCGGAACCCTTCTCCACTTCAGTCTTCAAGGATCTCACTTGAATATTTGCTACTTCAACCAAGATCTGCACTTGTGACGGCTCCAGCCGAGCTCACGCTCCGCGCCTTCGACGCCATCACAACAACCTTCCTACTCGTTGAGCAATTCCTTTGCTACTTGCTTCAACGGCAAAGTATAGGTGCTCCGCTCTAGCGCCATCCATTTTCAGGGCTAGTTGATTCGGCAGGTGAGTTGTTACACACTCCTTAGCGGTTTCCGACTTCCATGGCCACCGTCCTGCTGTCAATATCAACCAACACCTTTTATGGGGTCTCATGAGCGGAGACTTGGGCACCTTAACTCCGCGTTTGGTTCATCCCACATCGCCAGTTCTGCTTACCAAAAATGGCCCACTTGGAGCACAGCAATCAAAGTCGAGTGTTCAATTAAGTAACACCGACAACATAACCATTTAGAGTTTGAGAATAGTTTGAGAATAATACATCCCAAGCACTCTAATCGTTCGCTTTACCGAGTATATCTGCTCGCATGCTCCAGCTATCCTGAGGGAAACTTCGGAAGGAACCAGCTACTAGATGGTTCGATTAGTCTTGCGCCCCTATACCCAAATCAGACGATCGATTTGCACGTCAGAACCGCTTCGGACTTCCATCAGAGTTTCCTCTGACTTCGTCCTGTTCAGGCATAGTTCACCATCTTTCGGGTCTCAAAGCTTACGCTCAAACTCCACAACAGAACAAGTTCTAGTCATGGGTTGATGTTGCTCTGTACACAACGAATCATGCACGGATCGCATCACAGACACCAAGTGTCCCACTTTCATTTCGCCTTTGAGTTTTACACCCAATGACTCGCGCAAACCTTAAACTCCTTGGTCCGTGTTTCAAGACGGGTCAAATGGGTGGCCGACTAGACACCGAATACTGGCCAAGAGACGCTCGGCAAACTGACCAGTTGTGAAACGAAACGCATGCGTTGCATTCCAACAACGTCGAAATTTTGCCGAGCGCCTCACGTTTGACCAGCCTTATGCAATGCGGTCAGACTCATGTGTTGCCCGCCGGTCCGGGTTTCCAGTCCTTGCGAACTGGTCCTCTAAGCCAGACTTCGAACATCGAGTCCAACCGATTCGGCGCACTCTGTACGCAAGTGCACCGTTCACCAAGCACAACAATTGCCTGCCGAGGACTTTTCAGAACCACAAACCGACAAATTGCACCTAACAACGGCTAAATACGCACTGGATACGTCGGCTCCATCTGCTTCCACTATAACGGTTTCACGTTCTCTTGCACTCTCTTTTCAAAGTGCTTTTCAACTTTCCTTCACAGTACTTGTTTGCTATCGGTCTCGTAGCCATATTTAGCTTTAGGTGAAGTTTACCACCCTCTTTGGGCTGCGTTTCCAAACAACCCGACTCCAAGAACGCTTCACTCTACTGCGCGGCACGACCAGACTGGTGTAAAACCATCTGTGCAGTTGCGTTCCAGCAAAACCTAGACCGCGCCAAACACAGTAGATACGAAGCGCTCCAAACGCTACACCAAACCGACCCTACAAGAGTTGGTCTTTTAGCGCTGAGCTGTTCCCCTTTCACTCGCAGTTACTCCGGGAATCCCTGTTGGTTTCTTTTCCTCTGCTTACTGATATGCTTAAGTTCGGCAGGTGATCATACACGACTCAGGTGGATTTGAACCAACCTTGAAAAAGCATGGCACGGTGCTATACACTGCCTCACCAATAACCTTGCCATGTCTTCGTCTCAACAATTTTACTTCACTGAAAAGACTAGGACACAATGAAGCAAGCAACACTGGCGGCAGCAACACCTCAACAGTGCGTTAAAGATAGCAACGACTGTATTTTGATGCAACCGCATTGAGAGCGCATTGCAATCAACAATGATGTTTGACTTTTGATGATCACACCCTGAGTCGAATATACCGATGAGCAGAGCCCAACGATGCAATATGCAATCGAAAACATATCACTCATAATATCTGTAATTCGTGATTCTTGACGCAATTCACTGCGTTCTTCATCGATCTACGAGCCAAGTGATCCACCGATATAGCTTTTATGTAGTCAATTTTGATTTTTAAAAAATAATAATAAAATATGAATTGCATGGGCGCCCTGCATGGGGGTCATTGAATCTCGGATCTGAGCCTACTATACAACAGGAAAGAGTAGACCAATTAACCCTATCGCTCGATATCCTTGCAGCCACGGTCGTTTCAGATATGCACAACTGCTCAATCGAACATAGATACCCAGCTGGAGCCGTTTAAAAGCACAATCAGCCACTCTGCATGAGAGTGGTGACGTTTTGTCCGATGGAGAGCGTCGACGACAACTTGTCGCCGAACGCTCTTGCCAAGCGAACACAAAGGTTGATCGTTGTTTGTTAGTGATCCATCGGCAGGTTCACCTACCGATACCTTGTTACGACTTTTACCCGGTTCAATCCATCGCGATTAAGTCACTTTCCTGCTGTATCGGAGGTAAATCCGATGGCAGCTAGTCCGTGAATTTCTCGAAACGAATCAGTCCCGGGTAGCGACGGGCGGTGTGTACAAAGGGCAGGGACGTAATCAATGCAAGTTGATGACTCGCATTTACTTGGAATTCCTCGTTCATGAGGGAAAATTTCAACACTCAATTCCAGCCATAATAATATCTCAACTGTTTGCCAAGCCCTCTCGGGCGAGGACAATCACGCTGTTACCATCATTGTAGCACGCGTGCGGCCCCGAACATCTAAGGGCATCACAGACCTGTTATTGCTCCATTTCTTGAGACTTGCAGTCTCGAATCCAGCTAAGAACCCGCGTAGACAATTAATCTATCAGGTATTTAGCAGTCGGAGTCTCGCTCGTTATCGCAATTAAGCAGACGACTCACGCCACGAACTAAGAACGGCCATGCACCACCATTCATCAAATCATGAAAGAGCTATCAATCTGTCAATCCTTATGATGTACTGGCCGGGTGAGGTTTCCCGTGTTGAGTCAAATTAAGCCGCAAGCTCCACTCCTGGTGGTGCCCTTCCGTCAATTCCTTTAAGTTTCAGCTTTGCAACCATACTTCCCCCGGAACCGAAAAACTTTCGTTTCCGTTGATCCGCCCGCCAATGACTAAAAGCCACTGGCGGATTGATAGTTGGCATCGTTTACGGTCAGAACTAGGGCGGTATCTAATCGCCTTCGAACCTCTGACTTTCGTTCTTGATTAATGAAAACACTCTTGGCAAATGCCTTCGCTTTAGGGCGTCTCGCTGCGGTCCACGAATTTCACCTCTCGCGCAGCGATACGAGTGCCCCCAGCTGTTCCTGTTAACCATTGTTTTAGCCGACAAAACCAATAAAACTCGGCCCAAACCTTGTTCCATTATTCCATGCACCGGTATTCAGTCCGAAGACTCGCCTTGAGCACTTAAGCCGTTCAAAGTAATCCGCGCCCCGTCGGGTCAACCCCGAGCGTGGCACAAGTACTGCTTCTAGTTCGCATCGTTAGATGCGACCAGTCGCAGTAGAAAATCCAACTACGAACTTTTTAACCGCAACAATAATTCTATACATTACGAGAGCTGGAATTACCGCGGCTGCTGGCACCAGACTTGCCCTCTCGTTGTTACTCATGGAATTGTTTACGTTCCATCCATTCCAATGCTCGACCTCAAAGAGAACAAGCTTGTTATTTCTCGTCACTATCTCGTTCAATGAACAGTGGATAAGTTGCGCGCCTGCTGCTGTCCTTAGACATGGTAGCCGTTTCTAAGGCTCCCTCTCCGGAGTCGAACCCTGATTCTCCGTCACCCGTCAACACCTCGGTAGTCCAATACACTACCGACGATAGTTGATAAGGCAGATACTCGAGTGCAACTTCGCCGACACAAGGTCATGCGATAAGCTAGGTTATCCAGAGTTAGCATCAAACCAGGAAAGGTTTTGCTCCGATAAGTGCACCAAACTCATTGCTGAATTCGGCTTTTAGCACGTATTGGCTCCAGAATTACCGCAGTTATCCGTTTAAAACGTCAAAGCACGTAGATTATATCTGTTGTATTGAGCCGTTCGCAGTTTCGCTTTATAATCAACTCTACTTACACATGCATGGCTAAATCTTTGAAAGAAACATATCAGTTCAGCCAGGATCAACCAGATTACTGCCGATCTTTCATCAAAGAAAGTCTGCAACTAATCGCGATCACATAACGTGTCCGCTCGTCGGCTTCGCAGCCCAATCTCACCGTACTCTGCTCCAACAGGAGCTTCATACAGCTTCAACTTCTTCTCACTTCCAAACACCCAGCCGCACAAAGGCAGCTTCTATACTCACAATTCAATGTTCGAAATGCTACTCTGCATTTGACATGTCCCTCTCACTTTAATCAGACCATGCAGCACGGATGCATTTCAGAACAGTCCTTACAGGCAATCTTATTACCCTTCCAAGGGCTAGGAAGCCCATCCAACTGCTGAGAGCACCTCCCCGCTAGGCGGTGGAGCCACACTAAACCGGCTGTTTGCGACTGACTAGCCACAACAAGTTGGTCTTTCGTTGCCTGCTACTCCCTTCTTCCATTAAAGGAAAGCAATCAAAGTGTGCTGAAAGGAACGGAACACTGAGCAGCCCGTACATGGCTGTAACACTACAAACAGATACTCGCCAAAAGGCAGGGATGCTAGCTCTGCCTCCCGTAAATAACTATCTGCAATGCAGCAGACCACTTGCAAGGTTATTGCTCATATTGCCCATTTTTCCTTCCACAAGAACAGATAAAAGCGTGAATCGTAGAAAGCTTGCTGCTTTTTCACGGTTTTACGACACAACACGCTCGGCATGCGTTGTGTGTGCGTCCTTCAGAACTATGTTTGTAGCGTCTTGCTTCACGGACGCACAAACTCGCTTTTCTTTTCGTGGCTTTCAGTTGGACATAACTATTCCTGATTACAGCATAAAATCTTCAATCTTTTCTTTGCAAGTAGCTGGTCAACGTTGTTAAGCAAACATATCTAGAACCACTCAAATAGTTTCGATCACCCATACAATGAAAACTTGCTCGCTGTTACCAAACCGGGCGTCAATGCGGCAGCAGAGAGTAGCTTTCACCCTTGCATCACCGAGATTCGGTCCAGGAAAAAACAATTCAATGACTGTCTTTGTTTGAAATAAGCGTCACTACATCCAACCAAACACGTCCTCTAATGGCTCTTCAACAAACTGATTTTCAAGCATCGACCTGGTCTGTTGAGTCTTAGGTGTGAGACGCTGGCACAGGAATAAGTAGTAGTACTCAGCAAACAGTTTTCCACAAAAGCAACAACTCAAACAACTGCTCAAACGAATTGTCAGCACTGCTACGGCTTCTTGCGCAGACCTTCGCAGTGTTATTTCGTTTTCACTTGCGTTCCCGCACATCCAATAGGGTCCAACCTTGTCAGTAGCAACTTTGATTGAAATTTTAATTGGCTACCTGAGATTTTCTGGCTTCTGGCTGGATTGCTGAAACGATCGACAGAACTTGCTAGCTTGGAACTTTAACTCCTACTTTAAAATGACAGCTTTTGCTCGCTTTTCACTTTTAATTGATAGTAAGTTATTTCTAATTCAATGATGTAAGTTAAAGTGGATGTAAAACAAACGTGAGCACTGGCTCTAATTTTGCACTTTTACTTTCCAATCCTGGTCTGTTGCTTTGTTAGATTATTTTACCATCGTCTTATTGGTCTACCGAGTGGTCGCTTTGATGCCAGTGTCCAATTCAGCAGTTGCTCGTTCCATCGTTGATCGTGAGTCACACTTACTACTTTACTGGCATGCTTTCATTTTCTTCTTTGACAACTTGTGACGATGTCTTTAAAGCCGGTGTTATTGTGTCCTCAATCGATTGTGCACAAGCCATGGAGCCATGAGTTGCGTCAAAAACCTACGTTTTGCAAGTATACTGTAGCGTGGGTCATTCCCATTAGTCGGTGATCGCTCACGTTCGTTACGCTCTCCCGACTCTTGACTAGAACGTAGTCGATCTTGTCCAGTGTTTGATCATTTGATGCTTCCTAGGTCTATCTTCTCTGCTCCCCCTGTTTGGAGAAACTGCTAGTGATGGGTAGCGTAATTGCTAACAGAATTGTACAGAAGCTTTGTCTTGAGCGTTTCTAGTTTCAAAATAGGAGTTGTCACTAATAGACCCAGCATGGATGCGTTTTTCCTATAATAACATCGAAGTCATCCATCACTAGCTCATATGTCGAGCAGCTTGATAGACTTGATGCTAGGTCATCCCACGTCATATTGGCCAGGCTCCTTTTCAAGTCGGTCGTTTCGGTTTGCGCTCTATTGGCCAAGTAATAGTAATTGAGGAGTACCGGGAGCCGACCTGTTGTTTACCGAGATTTTAGCTACGGATCCAGGCATGCTGTTATAGTCAGTGACATGTCCGATGGCCAGCACATTCGACTTGGTTGAAGTTGGAGGTCCGGGAAGCAAGCCAAGGCATGCATAGCCTTTGATTTTAGTTACAAACAAACATGGACTCAGGCAAATGCAGCAAAAACCCTTTAAAATGTCGAATGTCTGGACACTGCCGAGTAACCCATCGGGTTGCTCAGCAGAGGCTTAATTTACTTGTGCTTGCTCTAGCTGAGGATCGGGCCTGTGAAATCAGTTCGTGTCGATTGGGCAAGATCGGCAAGCTGCAGCCATTGTGTATGAAAGCCTTTGTCCTTTCCTAATCCCCACCTTGATTGTGCCGGCAAGCGAGGGATTATGAGCATGCAGGAGGGCTGTTGACTGCGCAAGCAGCTAACCCATAATGATCACCCAAGTGCTCCAACTTGATATTCAGCAAAGCGCACGACAAAGTTGGTATAAACATACTCAAAAGCTACTACCAAAAGTTAGTGCGAGTTTCGACCCAGTTTACCTGTGGTCGGTATTTTAATTTTGGACCGCTTTGCCGTTTCGGCAGAGCATACATCTCTTGTTCATCCTGAATTGCATGTGAATACATGGATGCTATGTTATTCGGAGCTTGCTTACTTACTACAACTATTCTTCACTTGAGCATAGCTCCAGAAGCGATACTGCAAGATTGTTCTAGCTTGCATTTGTGATCCGTCTCTTCAATTTCACCAACGATGTTTTCATGCAAAAGCAGTATCTCAAATCTTAATTACAAACTAGACTAAGCAGTGGATGTTTAGAGAAATACTAGCCAAGTAACATCACCACTCAGCTTGCAGAGCATATGCTCGTGGGCCATCGCATCTTCAACACCAGCTCGGTTGTGCTCGGACATCCGAGGACACCTTCATGGTATCCACCTTGTTCATTTTAGATTCTTAGCAAACGCTGTCTTTACTTTTGACTAGTACCAACTGGGTTGTCAATCTGTAGAGAATACGCTCCAGTAGTTCCATTGAAGCTCACAAATTCGATAATTGCATTCTGTCAGCCAAAGCTTGTTTTTTTTTCACGCAGTTTCGCGAGACATGACAGTAGCATTGCGAGCAGAGAAAACGAGAAAAAGAGAGGCTGTTGATACGAATGTGAGCTTTAGAGATTCAGAGCAGCAAACCCATAAATTTTAGCTGAACTGTTGGAATATATAAACCGCAGATTGACGAGAGGCTCAGGTATTATCCCAAAAGTTATTAAAGGTTGGGATAGCTTCTGACTCAGTGTTTCTGTGGTCAGATATTGAAAATTTTGGGATGCTTTGTCGTTGAGGACAGAGCTGTGATCGGGAGGGGTTGATGTCGCTGAAGTTGGAGTCGTCGGTTTTTGAGAGTGCAGGGGTTTTATAACAGAGTTAGGTGGGTTCCGGTTGTTAGGTTTATTCAAAGGAATTTGGTGGGAATGCAACTTGAATTTATTCTGCCTGCTTATTCAAACCTAGACAAACGTGTACTGGTTGTTCCACCCACAAGTGAAATTCAAATTATTCTTGTCCAACCTGATCGCGTTAATGCGGAAGATCTTGTGTATACCGTGGGTACTGTCAATCAATTTTTAATAAATGCAATTGTTAGACAACGTTAAAAGGTTTTTAAAAAGTGCAACTAGGATTGAGTTGAAACTAGAACTGCAGGGTTCAGCAAAAGTGTTAATCAAAATACTAGCTGGGCAAGTAGGACTTGATTTTATCAGAAATGCTGAAACGATGAAATTCGATGGCTTTATGAATAGAAAGCTACCGTATTACTCACATCTAGTGCATTAAAAGGCGAGGCTGACAATTTGTCAGTGCTGTTTAGAGAAGAGATGCAGCTATGGGTCGATTTCCTAAACCAATTGTGACAGACAACATGGCTTAACAATTGCTCACTGCTAGCTCAGACTCCCTTTCTCTGCACAGTTGCTAGTTCGAAAGGTCATCGGTCCATGTAGGCTACTTTCCCCTTTTTCAAGCAGCGGGATTACAGCGCGACTCAGCTGCAATGAGACTATATCGTGTAGCTGGGAGTGAATCCCACCAAGCTGGTGCTTTTCTGAAGTGTGCTTCGTTACCCTCTGAGTCAGTTGGTCTTGTTAGGATGACTTCACAGGGGAATTCAGTTATTTGTAGTGTGTTAAAAACCGCTGCTTCTGTCCCATTGTTTGTTTATCTGTTGCTATTCGGCTGGCTAGTTTGACTGCAGAACAGATGTCTGATCAGACGTGTGTTGATTATTCCGTATGCCAAAGTCTAACTCGTTAGGATCAAAACCAGAGGAAACCGTGTACACGCTTTTTTGACTGAATAAGTTGCTTAGTTTGCACAGCGAGCCAACCACTCAGCAAGCGGTTTAGCCGAGGCAACGCCTCTTTTGGTTCATTTCAACTAAACTAGTCAACTTAGTAAATTTGGTCAGCTTCAAAACTACGTTACTGATCAGGTTATGGTTTTAGTTTCGATTTGCCCGATCTGTTTTGTGGGAACAAACAAATCAGAAGCATAAAAAGCTCTGGATCTGCAGTCAAGCACAAGTCGTGTTTTTAAACAAATCCGCCGCCTCAACAAAGAACGTTGTTGGTAATCGGGCGTGGTTGATCAGCAAATTGCTAGGTAGCAACCCAGCACATATGCATCTTCTGGTTACACTTTTACCCAAGGTGCACGTGCAAATATAATCTTATAAGTTAACACTTTATTTCAAAGAAGACGAATTTAGCAATCACTGTTTCCATATTTCTTCTATAGTTTTCATCACAGCCAAGCAGACCTCTTCTTGATAAGGTCTGGTAACAACTTGAACACCTAGGGGCATTCCTTTTGAATCGGAGCAAGCGTCTCGCATCAGCTTCAAAATAAAGTTTGTGCCTGGAAACAACCGAATTAAAATTCAAAAGCTCTGAACCCACCAACTGGCCAAGTCTGTTCGTTTTTCAAGTCTTGCTCGTCTTGCTCGTTCCAGGTATCAACAGGAACTGATCCAGCCGGAAAATCGACCATGTTCCAAATGGCGGTCGAAAATGCACATGCACCCAATAGTGAAGGATATTTGTGTGGTACAGCTGGAATCGTGAAGGCAGGACAAATGAGGGCATCTATTTGCAACTCATTAAACAGGTCAAATACTTCCTCAATGTAGTCGTCGACATACTCCTGATTCAAACGTAGTTCTTCAATTGTCTTGACGTAAGAGCGTGCAACCACCCGTGCTTGTGGACTAAATTTGCCAAGCACTATGGAGCCGAGGTAGCGAACAAAAAGCGGCAACTAAATTCAATATACTCGTTGGCTTTTAAGGTTTGGTTGATCCACATAACACCCATAAAGTTATAACAAAATATAAGACTTACGTTAAGGAGGCTCACAAAGCTCTTCATGTACTGGTCAACAAGTTCGTTGCTGTACACCTTGATTAAGTAAGTACCACCATCAGTCAAGATCGATTTAAAACAGACGTCTAAACACAAACTTGGGAGATTCATGCTCTGCACAAACCTGCCGCTTCGAATGGGCGGGGCAGGTCAAACCGGACAAGTTCATGTCCTGCATTTGTCAACTTTTCAACCGTCTGACTAACGACTCGTGCACAACCAGGTACTGGCTTCAAAAAGCCGTCGTCAGTAAAATAGCCGATTCGCATCGACTTGTTCCCAAACTTCTCTTCGATCAAATTTCTTCTCAACGGCAGAGGAACATGCTTTGGAGCAGTCTCATGAAGGTAGTTGGAATCCAAGATCAAGCCCAGGATGTAGACATGCTCGTCAACTGTATGTGTGTAAAACCCTGTTCCTAAACCCATTCTTCCTCGTCCAGGAATTCCTCTATGCTAAAAACAAAGGTAACCTGCAGCATGGATCGTTTAACTTACACAGTTACGTACTGAAAGACGCCCTAAAATTGTCAAGTTTAACTAGCAAATGTAAACAATCATGCCTTCGGTTGGTTTCAACGTAACGATACCACACATAGACGCCGGAATACGCAGTGATCCAGCCAAATCTGCAAAAGCTCACGCAATCAAACAGTGCCCTTTAAATTTTCTCACCTGATCCAGTGCCGAATGTCGATCCTTTGGCGCTTAGTAATGCTGCCTCACCTCCTGACGATCCGCCCGGAATTCTAAAGCTTAATCATTTTGCTTTGCACAAAAGCATGCCTTAGATTGTCTTTTGGATGTCCAGTTGTGCCGTAAACTACATTTGAGCAAACAAAACTGAGCAACGCCTGAGGAACATTAGTCATAACAAAAGGTACGGCGCCAAGTTTGTAAAGCAACGACACTACTGTGCAGTCCTTTGACTTCACATCACTCAAATACTTGGAAAGTCCAACACATGAGTTATAGTCTTTGACCTGAACATTAATTTTAGAAATCAGCCCCAAAACATACGAAAAGGTTGGCTTTAACGCTGAAGGGCAAGCCGTAGAGTGGCGGCTTCTGGGCTGATCCACTGTACTTTTTGTCCAAGTCTTCTGCCTTTTCAAAGGATTCAATTAGAAACTCGGCCAGACAATTGATCTTCTCATGAACTTGCAACGCCTTGTATGCGTAGGCCTAAAACTCAGACTTCATCAGCCAAATCAAGCGCCTCACTTTCACAACCGTCATCGCATTGTACTTGTCCGTTTGAAGTGATTCTAAAAGACTGGTTGTCGATAGACGCTTAAAATCTACCTTGCAATTGAAAAAGGTCTAACGCCAGAATCTCATTCCGAACCTTTTCATCAAGATCCTTGCAAAGTTCATAAGCACGTTGGAACCGAGCTTTGCGCCGATCCTCGTTCTCCTGGATTGCCGCTTTCGCAATCGACTTATATCCCCACGGCTAAAGGACAAATAATAAAATAAGGTTTAAATAGCAACAACACCTCAATCACAATCCACCGGACTATGAAGCAGGTTATAGCGAGAAGCCAGGCTAACGCAAGGCTCAAGCTTGTAAAGGAAAGCTTGAAAAGTGAGAATTCATCTCCACTTACCATTAGGTTCCCCATCGTTCAAAACAGCGTGCTTATGGTTGCAGGTACAGGCTCGAGACTCTTAAGTAGTTTTTAAAGATTTGTAAAGCGCTTAAAACACGACTAATTTCTATCATATTAACTTGTACAGTACGTTCAATGCAAGTGCAGCACAGAGCTTGTGATGGGAGTGGTTTTGTAACGGCTTTGTGATGTATGTGTGAGGAGGAATGAGAGAATTAGGTTGCTCGCGGTGGGGATAGTCAACGGTTGCAGAACATTGAATTACGAATTCTTTGCTTATTCTATGCTTGACAAACTAACTTGTTTTCCGGTCGTTTGGATTCCAAAGCATATACACAGCCTCGCTGCTTGATGCCATTCTTAGGTATCAAAGCTGTAACTGTCGGGCGTACAAAATTCGTCGTTTTCTTGTATAACTTTTGAAAAGCATGGTCCGAGGTCCATTAAAGAACAGACTTCACCAATGAATTGAAATCTTTTTACTTGAAAACACGTACTATAGTAAAGCGTAAGCTCAGCTTAGGACTCATTTCACCTGTATGGATGAGTACAACGGGAGGCCAAAAGTCAGTGTTTGATCGCAGTTACTTTTCATGCAATGCTTCTATGACGACATGCAGTTTGTCTCTCTGTCAACTTGCAGGGTAGCGCTCGCTAGCAATGTTTTAAAAGATTAACCGAATTATTCAAATTTGCAAGTGGATTTGATTCGCAGCGAAAAGAATTGCAAAAAAATGCGACTTTGTAGCAAATTCGCTTTTTTGAAAACTTTGATGCAAATTTGCAATGAGCGTTTGCGGCAATCCGCAAAAACTTGATGATTGCGTGAAATGCAAGCAACAGAAATTGCGGCAATAACAAGCTTGACAGCCGAAGGCTCAAAACGCTCGCTTTTCGAGCCTCTACTGTCGAAATAAATTGTATAGTTTAGGTGACCTAATCCTCGCATCACTTCTCCCTACGTAAATTATGCTGTAAAATGTTGTGCAACGTGGGCACAAAGCTCTGAAGATAACAAAGAAAGCTAACAAAGTATCAACACTGTGAAGCAGCCGCCTATTTTATAGAAGACCTGATAATAAAACATTTAAGCCATATTTTAATAAAACAAAAAATTAGTCAATAAACTTTTGGATCGCGCCTGTGCGCCGTTACGTTAAGTTTTACTCGAGATAAACAAGTGTGCTTGATGGCCGAAAAGACGCAAGAACTGTGAAAACTAATAACGCAAGATATGCCAAAATAGGACATTTCTAAGAGCTTTAAAAAAACTCAAAATCTTATCTAACCACTTTTTGATGTAACCTAAATTTAATGGAACTGTTGTCCGGAAATGCCTTTTATTCAATTTGATAGTGTTTCTGTTCTTCATTTAACTTGAAACATTCACTAGAGATGTTCCTGAGAATTATAGGCTCTTTTTTTTTAAACTTCAATTAAATTTTTTAAAGATAGCTGGCCTTGGACAATCTTCGATATTCTGCGTAGTTTCTTCGTTTACTTTAACGTTGGGTCTTGCACTCGCCATACGTTAAACTTGAAAATACTAATTAGATGACCAGTTTAAGAAGAAGTCATTTTACGCTTTCTTGCTTGAACAGTCCTAAAGCTTTTTCATTCATGATTGGGTCTGCTTGCCATGCATCAAGCACTGTTACAGCGACAAAGATTCAGGTCAATCATTACAAAACATACGAAAAGCGTTAAACAGTGTTTTCTACTAGCTTATCTGCGTGCTTCCTATCCCTTATAATTTAATACATTTAAAAAAAAATATAATTTCAAAAGCAAGAATTTTACCTGAAAATAATTAATTTAATTAATACACACTGGTCACCATAAACCTAGGATATGGTCAAGCTGTCCTTTTCTCGGACTAATAATGTATCTGACAAAGGCTTTAACAACTTTACCGAAGGTTTCATCTGCTTCAAATCAGTGGCAGTTGCTGCTGATTGTTCGTTATACAATGTAACAGTTGCAATCTCTTATTGAATCGCCACTACTCTTTTGTGTGTTAAGTAGGTGGAGATTCAACGAGCACTCGTCCGCAACAATAATCAGTTTGAAGTTTGAGGTCGCCACTTTTTAGTCGCTTAAACAACTGAATTCTTCTAATAACCTGCAAAACGCTCTTAAAGCCGCTTTAAATGGCAAGCTTTGGTTGTCAAGCGTTTTACCACGGTGATTTCTGCTACTCAGATTTGGATGCAATCAAGTTTCTGCAAATTATTGGCAATTCTACAGTTTGTAAAAATTTGCAGCGAATTAATTATTAAAAAAACTTGGAATTTGAATTTTTTGAAAAAAATTTAATTTATTCAACCATAAATCGAATAAGATTTTTTTTTAATTTACGAAACATTCTTACTAGTACAGTGGAGTCATGTGCCGTAAGGCCTTTGAGTTGCCTCATCTTTGGTTAACAACTAGGAACGCAAAGTATATAAACTTTTTCGTTTTTTTTTCTACACATGTAAAGAAACTTTAATAATTAATTAAAATGTAATGCAATTTTAAGTTTTGAATCAAAGTTAGAGGTACAAAATAGTTTGTGTATTTTTACATCAGATTTAAAAACTAACTTATATAATCAAAATTGCAATAAATTCCTTAGTATAGTACTGCTTTTTTTTCTATAGTAAAAATAAGATTAGAAGGTTTTAAAATTCGAATTAGTTTTACTTTGCAAATACGGTGAAGTTAATCACTAAAAAAACTTATAAAAACAAATTTTCAACTAGTTCAATGTTTTGTTGGATTTTTGCCTACTAATAGCTGATTACATCAAATTGTCGCATTGACTAAGCTGGATCCAAAAATTAGATTAAACTGTAGAAACGGTTCAATGCAAATCAAAAAAATGCCAAAGGTTCGAAAATCGGTTAAAATGGCTAGTTTTTTACGCCAGATAATCATTGTTAAAAGTAGAAAAATTAATAATAGAAGCAGTAACTATGGCAGGACGAGACGCGAAACGCTATGCCTTGAAGCTCAAACTTTAGAACAGCATTCAGATTTGATTCATAAAATTTTCGAAAATCTTTTTTAACATTTCTAAAACTTTTCAACTTAAACAATAAAAACTTTTTTTTTGCGTTTGTGTCGAAAGTGTCTAACAATTAGCAACACAAAGTATTAAAGTGTTGTATAGTCATATACATCACTTTGAAATTCAGCAAGAAATTGATACAGCTGAGTGAGCTGACGTCGACAAAAATCGATAAAACGTATAAACAAGCGTTGTACAGCCCCACCATATACAAAACAATCGAAATTCAGCAAGGAGTCAATACAGCTGAGTGAGCCCGTAAATTATCAAAATCATAAAAACACTGTTTGATTGTCCCCAATTTTTAAAATCGCAAAAAAAAATACAAAACAAACATTATTTTAAAATTTATTTTTAGGTAACAAAAAAGAGTAGCCTAATAAGTTTAAATAAAATAATAACTTATAAATAGGCGTTTTCTAACGGAAATGTTTTTTTTCTCATAGAATTTCATTTCGCAAAAAAAAAAATTGAAAAATGTTTAAATTAAACGCAAAATTACTTTTTCTCGTAAAAAAAAACCCAAAAAATAATTCATAAAACACAATTACAAATCAACTTGAAGAGATTTAACTACTTTTAAAATTTAAAATTAATACTCGCGAATGATTTTTTTTTTAATTTTGGGAAAAACACACCAACTTGTAAACAGAAGGACATCGTCGGCGCAGAATTTTTTTTGTAATAATGCTTTCAAGACTGACCCGAAAATCGCTAAATTTGCTACTATCAGTGTCCGACCCAATTATTGCAGTTGATAAAAAGACTCGAACCCTTTTTATAACCTCACTTGGCTCAAATTAGCTCTAATTGGCCATCCGACGGTTTTGTTTGCGCACGCACCAATTCAACTGCACAAACAAAGTCGGGTTTACACTACGGTGTGTGTGATTTTTTAGATTAAAGCCCTCGACTATCATTAAAAAAAAAAAACATTTTATTTTAATAAATTAAAAAAATAGTTTTTAAGCTAGAAGTAGTTTAGATAAAAAGACCCTTATGTCATTTGAATAATCTGAATAAATAAGAAGATTAATTTTGATAGAAACGGCTTTAAACGTCGAAAATAATTATATGAACACCAAAAACGTTGTAAAGACGAATACGCTAATGTCAATCAATGTGGGCAATGCTAATTAAACTAAAAACAAATTGGATGTCTTCAGTGGATCAAATATTATTGTTTTTAAGAACAGCTGATTTGGCCATTTTAAATCTTGCTCAATTGCTCCATAAAAGTGAAATAACAACGCCCCAAAAACATGACAAATAAACAAAATCATCACAAACTTGCAACAAGGTGGCAACTTCTTTTTAAGACGAGCCGACACTGTCCTGAAAATTAAGGTGCGCAACAAATCATCTATTTTCTCTCGCAGCGAATGCTTGCACTTTTGCGAAATGTTTTTGGGCCTTAGCATCGAATCTTGCGTTTCTTTTTGTTCATAAATTCAGATAAAATATCAACAAGATGCAAAGCGACGACGTTACCTGGCAAATCATTAACAATGGCCACTGTTCCTACAAAGTCACGTAAGCTTTTATCTAATTTTTTTTTGCTATTTAATGACAATTTACAGAAGTAAAACACAAAAGTTCTGTCGGAATGAGTATAATTTAACGGGCTTATGTACACGCAAAGCTTGCCCGCTATCAAACAGTCAATATGCTACTGTGCGCGAGGAGAACGGTAGATTTTTTTCATTTAGTTTAATAACATTCTATCCTAGGTATTTGTTATTTGTACATGAAAGTCGTTGAAAGAAGTCATTTTCCATCTCGACTTTGGGAACGCGTCAAGCTTAAAAAGAATATGGTCGAAGCTGTAGAACAAATACATCTAAATCTATTATATTGGGACGAATTTGTCCGGCAAAAATGCAAAGCACGTTTGATAAGGATTCATCAGTACTTACTACGAATGAGAAAGATGGAGCTACGTGGCAGGTCGGCTAGCTGTGCAGTTTGTTCTTTTCATTATTGACTAATTTTAGACAAGCGAAGATCATCCCTATTGCGAGAAAAGCAGAACGAAAAGAAGTTCGCAAAGAGCAGAAGGCACTTATCGCGGCCAAGCTGGACAATGCTATCGAAAAGGAGTTGTTGAACCGGCTCAAGCAAGGTACCTACGGCGACATCTACAACTTCAATCAGGAGGCCTTCAACCGCGTCATGGACACTCAAGAAGAGGTTGAAGAGGAGGAGGAAGTAAGCTTTTTTAAAAGTTACATTAGGTTGTCGTAAAAGTTTGTTATCGGAAGAAACGTAAAATATGCAGTTGCATTTGAGAGGCGGATCATCTGGCTGCTTGCCGTTCGAAAAAGCTGGCATACAGGTGTGGTGCACTTACGCCCGGCTTGTTTTTTAGTTAGGACTGTCAATGATGTTTTGATGTTAAGAGCATTGTAAGTGTTCAGCGAAGGGTAACTTTAATTTAAAAAATGGAAAGGCAAATTGGAACTGCGCGAGTTGCAGGTTGAAGAATACGATCCGCAGTTTGTCGAAAATCGAGGAGTCGGACAAATGAGAGGCGGAAGACAGTGAAGAAGCAACAGCGGGGCCTGGGAGATTGAGTACGAGCGGGAACGGCACTTTAATTTGTTTTACTAATTTACCTGTTGTTATTGTTAATCGGCTGTGCTTAGTGTTAAGTAGCCGCGGCCGTTTATTTGAAAAAGAATAAACTGCGTATTGGATTCGAACCCAGTTGTGTCGAGTAAGCATGCGACGAGATCAACCAAACTGTGCTGTTTCATTTCATCTAGCTCAAATGCAGCTTCTTCATGAAACTAGCACATCCTCTTGTCGACTACGGCATGACGTCCGTCAGTGACAGCAGCCAACCTTGTGAGCCTGAGTTTCTGATGTAGAAGTAGAATTTAAAAACGTAAAATAAGAATTGTTCATCCGGTTTGTCGCAGCAAGTCGCAAACGTGTTGTTTTAATTTGATTTAGTCGAGCTTTTCTGTTCGCTCTTACTACATTGGATCTGCCTGAGAGCTAATACGAACAAATGTTTACACCAATACTCCTCAGAAGAGGCTTCGTCGAATAAGGAGTCAGTTGATCCATTGCACAGAGCTTCGTTAGCACAACCTCTGCTTTCCGAGGATTTTAATCCATTATAAGATAAGTTTAAATAAGGGGAAATTAGAACAAGGTTGGGTTGTGTTGGATTGAGTGGTGGTGACGTTCGTTTGACAAAACTGCACACCATGGAGATGGTCGATCCAGCTGTTGCAGTTGGCTCGGCTGGCCGTGTACAACCAAGCAAGCAGTGCCACTCCTCAATTGTAGCTGCGTTATTGAGGCTGCAAACAGCTCCTTGTCAGCCTAGAAATGACCAAGTGAACGACCGCTAGGCCAAGATGGCTGACAAAGAATGGTGGCTGCATGGTTTTCGTTTGACATAATCCTAGTGGTTGTGTGTCCGCCCCCGTGCCGATTAAGTTTGAATCTGAATGCCGTGCGTTGCGACCTGTTTCGAAAGTTTTTTTGGCACATGCGACAGTTTTTAAACCTAAACGTAAAAATCACCTGAGTAGTGCTGAGATTCGACAGCGTTAAGTGGGGCGTATTGAATTGCACATTTAGGCCATATCCATTGTTAATCAGTGTTTACAAGGCGATTCGGTCGGTCATGGTTTGTGGTTTGCATGGGGCAAGTGCTGTGTGCAAGGCCACCGATAACTGTCGCTATTCCGAGAACAAAAGTCAGCTGGAGTGCTACCGGGCAGGAGTTGTTAATGCTTGCAAAAATGCAAATTCCCGTTGATCGCTGAAGGGGCAGGGAGGAGCGCTGAAAGTGCGGCGCGGATGACTTTACCTTGGCTTAGCCTTCGATTTGCGACGAGCGATTTCAAACAGGTTTACTTTCCTCTTGCGTGCAAATTTAACTCATTTCAGTGTATTTTTTGTATCGTCTGCCAAAACGACAAGCGCGCGAGAAGAAAGACGCTGGCTGCGTCTGAACTTACAACAATTATTCGGCGAGCCTCAACAACTCAAATTTCTCAAGTCTGTTTGATGAATAGTCGGACAGTGAAAGGTGCTTATCCTAATCAACGGCTACAGAAAACACTTGTATGGCTACGAATCTACGATTGTTGACATTGTCCCTGCTCTTCCAGTCTTCTATTGGAGTCTTGCAGCGCTTCAACGCCATCAAATTAGCTACATTTAGTTGAATAAGTTCGCTGACGCTTTTCTTGGGTGTCGCGTGCTTCAATCAGCGAGTGCTGACTGTAGCAACTAAACTAGCTGAAACAACAGCTGACCTGTTTTCGATAGCGTTTAGTGACTGCTCTCACTTGTGTTATAGTTAAAGATTTGCACGTTAATACTTCCTCTTCTCCTCTGCCGGCTGATTCCCGCCATTCAGCGGCACATCTTCAAAGTTGGGCTTGCATTGCAGCGCTAAAAGCGCGCCACTTTGCTCCAATCACCTAAACACTAACGAAGCCTCTGGTTCTTCAAAACTAAAAGACCAAAACTTGCCTATAAAAGACCATCAGAGGGGGTCTTCTGCCTCGCACCGCCGCCTTTTTAATTGGATTAAGATGCTTGCTTCGAGTAAAACTGTTCAAGTTGTTGCCGATGGGAAATTCCAAAAGCAGAGACAAGCTGAACCTATCATAATCCGCCGTTCGCGCTTCCGATGTGATGTTGTTTCTACTTGTTACGTTAAAGTGCAGGTCAACCTTGTGAAAACGCTGCCGCGGTTTGTCTAAGCTAGCTGTTAGTCTTTTTGTCGACCTGCTCGATTAGACTACTGTCGAAGTTTTCCTTTGTTTGGTTGCTGCTTAAGGATCGGATATAGCTCGAAAATTGGCTGTAGTTTTGAGTGATGGCGCTCTGCACACAGAAGAAGCTACTCTTTGAAACCAGCTAGCTGCAATGCCACATATCCGCAATTAATTGCCATCCAACTTGCTGCACTTTACCCGCATTGAACCGCACACAGTTCGAGGTCCAGGTTTTGCTAGCATTCCAAGC
>JACCHV010000435.1:0-10069 GCA_018907245.1 Eupristina koningsbergeri
CTTGTAGGCAGCCAACTCGCGTTCGTATCGCTTCTTGTCTTCCTCGGCCTTCTTCTCCCACTTGGACTTGTCCTTTAACTTGCCCCACTCGACTCCGGCAGCCTTGGCTACATCGGATACGGACATCCCCGGCTTCTTCTGCAAAGATTTTAGTCATTGCTACAACTCAGACCACCAAAAAACGTCGCAGATAATAACTTTAAAACTTACCAGGTTCGCGCGGTTTTCCTAAATTCAATTTCGTTATCCACTGTCATAGATGCATAAACTCATACCTGCATCCAAATAAAAAACGCGGTCATGGCGCGCTTCGGGGCATTTGGATCCTTGCTGCCCTTCTTACTAACACCTCCCTTGGCCATTGCTTGAGTAAGTTGTAGTTGCGAGAAAAGAATCTAGCAAAATGAGTTGAGAAAAATAACTGCAAATAAAAAGTGATTGAAATTGGTGTAAGCGAAGTTTCACGCAATCAATAGCGACATTTCTTTTCCAACAAAACACAACCGAAATTCACAAATAGACTTTACAACTGTCAATCTTGCAAATATTTCGGTCCAAGAGCCTCTAAATGTAATTTCAAATCGAGACTAACTATCTTGCCACCACAAACCCACACCTTATCTTTCGCCAATCACAAGCGCGCATGAATCTCGAACAAGCAAGCATCGGAACTTTTTGCGAACACTACGCGCGTCAGTGAGATCAAGTCGCGAGGACTTTGATTTGATTTTACACAAAAACCATCAACTGAAACAAGCAAGATTCAATGGAAGTAATGGTTGGTTGAAGTCTTGTGAACATTTAAACCAAATATCGAGTCATGTTCCAACGGCAAAACCTAAAGAAAATAGATGCCAAAGTGCGGAAAGTCAGCGACAGTATTCGAGAAGAGGGGAAGAAAACGCGAGCAGGAGCGCTCCGCCGACCGCTCAATACACAGCAAAACGTGCGGAATGAAGGAAGACGGGCTTGGGCTGGAAAACAACGCCAGTGCTGCTGCCTTCATTTTGGGCTGGCAACGCCACTCCTCCGTGCAAAACAACAGGAAATTTTCGCGAGCACACAGCTTTTCTCAGACACAAGCACCGACAAGACGGGCTCGACGGCAACGGGAATTCTTGCGAACACTACCCCAACGGAGGCCAGCTGTGCTCGCTTTGTTCCCAAATGGTGTCTCTGCAAAGCGCTCTTCTCGTTAAACAGCATAAGCTCCCCCTGCTCGCATTTATTTGAATGGGCAAGAGAAAGACGCTTGACGATGACTGCGGCTGCACCGCCACCAAGAGCAATTGAGTTTCCCGCCAAAAGCGAGCGAGCCACTTACGCACACAGTGGCACGCAGTAACGCAGGGTCTACTCACAAGAGCATTTAATACGGGCCGACGGTTGCAAGCGAAAAAAGGCCAAAAAAGGCGCCAATGTTCAAGATCACCAAATTTCTCGATCAAGATCCTCAGGCTGAACCCGACCACGTATGTTAGCTACATTTAACGGCTTAATTCTATCAAATAATTTCGGAAGAACCAACTCGATATGTTTAAACCAATCGCGAAAATAAAACGTGATTTAAACTTAGCACTGCAGTAATAACGTAGACAAGAAATAAAAGAATTTAAATCCACAAACGCGTATCGATTTGAAATTAAAATTGTCGTTGTAAAATGCCCAGCTGAAAGCAAAATTTGTTAGAATGTTGACATTAAAATGGTTATCCACGCGGCAACACCAGTTGTTTGATTGGTATTTTAATTTTCGCTTTTCTAAAACTTTTACAGACAACGTGGTCAAATGTACCCAAAAAAGCAAAGAACACACGACACTCGGAATTTTCATATCAACCCCGACCTTACACGAATCGTTCAAGTTGCAAATGATTTATGGCCCATGCAAATTCCGGCTCTGCGACGATGCAAATTCGGACATCTTGAAAACAATAGGATTTCAAGTTCATTGTGATTGAAACGCCATTCACTTGTTTATGAACACCCTAAAAAGTGCTTGTAATTTTTGATGAGCAACCGTGGCATGCCGGTGTATCGCGGTCGATCTCGACGCGTACCGCCCCCAACTACTGCGCCGATATCTCGATCGCAGGGTTGCACATAGGCGTGGTGAGTTAGACTGTTCAGAACATTGGTATTTTCGAAAAACCAAACGAGACGGCCGATATTACATTCTTTGGTATGTAATCGTGCAAGAATTCAAGTTCTTTTTGAGAGGGTGGCGACTAAAAGCAAGGTGAAATGTTTTATAAACGAACTTTTCAATTTATAAAACGTTACATTAACTTTTGTTGAGACAAATCTTGTCTTTGTCTTTGTGCCTAAATTTGGTGCAGACGTCATCCTTGATTTCTGTAACTTTTTCCCTTATAGTAAGTAATTGTGTATAGTTTGATTGGATGGGGAAAGATTGGGTGGAGAAAAAGAAACAACTCGCTTTTAATGCTATTGGGATTCGTTAACTTTTAGCTCTATTTTGGTATCATCTCAAGTCCAACATTGTAAAAAAGTTGGTCCTCCCGGAATCTGGCTTCGCTAATCGTAGTTACGATCAGAGCCACTCTTCTAACAAGGCCCAGGCTTTGCCGAAAGTTATGCGAAACAAAACCAATCGCTCGGAAAGCCTGTCCTCAAGTGAATTATATTCGAACAACGACAAATCAAGTGGCCGATTTGACTTCCAGAAAGTTACTTCACGCAAATCGAGAAGTAGCTTCGGCAACAAAGTAAGCTGCTTGTTTCTATTTATCTACAATGTTTTCAGTGCGATGTGGCTGCTTCAAAGAAGTCTGTACGTACTAAACAAAGTGGGGAAACAAAGAGGAAAATGCACGATTCAAAGATTAGCCCATCCATAGTCAGTCATAAAAATAGCATTGACCATTCAACTCAGGTAGTGATTTTGGTGTTTTCATATTTTAACAATGTTTTAATGCAAGTTAAAAAACTGCAATTATACTCTACAGCCTCGTAGGGCTAGTTGTAATCGCAGTCCTGGTCCACTGAAAAAGTCAACAAATGCTTCGTTTCAAAAACTTTACCCATCGAAAACGGCACGCTTGTCTACTGATCTTTCTAAAAACAAGTCTCGTCAACAAGGCTGCACCCACGAATACATTTTGATTTGTAAATCATGTCATAAGGTCAAGTCATTGCGTGCGTTTGAATGCAATAAACAAAAATTAAAGTCCTGTTCGGTGGAGGTAATGGTTTAAATGTGTGCGAATTCTAATTCTTTTTTAGTATATTCCGAAATTCGGTTTAGCATCGTCGACGGCTTCAGATAGTTATAGCGTTTCCCCGACGTCCCGTACTTGAGCCGACAGTGCTTTGTTTGAAAAAGTTAATTTTGCCAAGCTGCAAGCAAAGTCGCGGTGAGCAATCTGCGTCCTCTAAATCAGTCGTGTCGAAACAACTTTAACGAGAGCAAATGCAGCGATAAGGTTTCTTACTTGTTTTTAGCACTTTATTTTTTATTTCTGCAGTTTGACTGTGTCTATTTCAGCGACAAGAGATTAGTTCGCGCAAAACCAAGCACTAGTCTCAAATTGAGCAGTAGTTTTAAAAAGCCGCGCGCCTGCAAGCTTGGTTTTACTAACGTCAAACACTTCGATTAGACATTGATCTTGTTGATTTTGCATGCTTTTATTGAAACTTGCTCATAAATCCAAGTCAGACGATGTTTGACTTTGTCTACTTCAAAGACTATCAAATCTAGTAGTATAATTCTTTATTTGGCTCTATTGAGCATATGAATTTGTCTAGACACAGCTTCTCACCTAAATTCAGGTAAAAAAGTCGAAGTTGTTTGCGGTCGTCATCCTTATCGGCCTTCAACAGCACAAAGTTGGATTCTTGGAATTCGGTTAAGAAGTTGACAAAGCTCCCAACTGAGTGGCCATAGTTACCGAGCGGTGTGTGCACTTCCACATTGAGCTGACAAATCGGGGGTAGTACTTCTAGATTACCTGTATTTGCATAGTGATTATAGCTATTTCGGTGCATATTTACGGCCAATGTACGGCAGAATAATGGGCTCGGCGCCTTTAGCGTTCAGAATTAACAGATCGATTGGCCTTCGCTTTGGGTTGTGCTTGTTCAGCAAATGAATAGTGTCGGCGTGTTGAACGATTTTTTTAATCGAAGCATTTGACGTGGCGTCTAAACACCCCGAATTACATCAAGTTTAGGTTACTCAACCCTGCTTGAACAATGCAACATTGAACGCGTCAATGTCGCTAGCTCCTATTTGAGTGAACCTGTTGCGAGGATTACTCTCGATTAGTGGCTTGTTCCGTTCGTCGGGATCAACGGCCAAGAAACGACATCGCTTGTAAACTCTTTGGAACTCAAGCTCTCCGTCGAAGCTGAGGCCGACGCCTGAAGGTCATGCTCTTAAGTTGTCATGTGCATTCTTGTTTGCAATGTTTTAATCGGATTGCGTACACTCTTTGAAAGTCTAGCATGACTCAATCACGGTTTTGAAAGCTAAGCATCCTTGCATAGTTTGCTGTTTCTGCACAAATTACATTTTCAGACAACTCATGCACGCGATGCAGATCTTTCTGTTTACACATACTGAAGAAAATCTTTTGAGATCGCGTTTTGATTGTGCACCTAAACTTTTTGACACCAGAATTAGTCTTGCTGAAACTAGTTATTAGCAGTTTGTCTAGCGAGCAGAGCAGTCCGGCAAAGCAGCAAGCAAACTCCAGCTGGACGACTAGGAGGACCAGAGCAAAGCGAGTTTTGAGTATGCTTTGAAAAGGGGCTTGAAAAGGCCATGTCTGCAATTAAAGGCAACACTCATCCAACCATTGATTCCCGCTGCCTAAATTTCGGAACAATTCTGTTTGCTCTAGCTCGGAGAACAGTTGTTCCAGGAATAATTTTGGTGTTTTAGTAAACCAATCGAAATTTCAGTTTCTGTTCGTTGCGCTTCTGTTTTTGGATGTGCGCACAGCTCTCGCCAGCCATGTGGCTTCTTTCGAACGCTGGCTTTTGGTAGACTGTGACGACACTCTACCAACATCGATCACGAGAGCACGTAGCGTCCACTCCAAGCGCTCTTATAAAACTGTTTTTCGAATGACGCGATTTCCGTCAGATAATGACGTTTTCTTCCTGATCGTTGCTTTTACCGTAGTTTCTGACTTGGACTTCGGGATGATTTCGAACGCCGGCTGGCAAGCAAGAAGGCGGGCGGAGTGGCCGAACTTCGCGTGGCAACATCGCCATAAGATTGCAAATACCCGAAACTGTCTGCCCCACCATCGTAGTCCAGGGAAACGAGGGATTTTTAGTGATGTCTAAGGGAATAACTGATATAGTGCGGCTTTCCTAGGCGAAAGATGTTTAAAGGAGACGATTCCGCTGATTTTAAGTAAGATTCAAGTGCGGCCTGTCTTCACAAGCCGATCTTGTCTGCTCAGCTTACTCAGACTGTTGGGCAAAAGAAGGAGGTTTTCAGATCTCCGACGAGTATTCATATGTTTGAAATTAAAAGCATAAGAGCCGACTTGAAAGACGCTGGTGTGTAGAACCGGTTTTTTTGTTTCCGATTCTTATGGAAGTCGTCAAAAAGAACACGTATCCCTACTGTTTGGTTACTGACTCTACTCGGCAAATGGGCTTACAAATCAAGAAAGCAAGTTTAATGGAAAAACATGGAAGTTAGAAATTAGTCGGAGAAATTGCCCACTCGGAACGTCAAGGGGACATGTCCATCCGGAGAGACCACTGCCGCAACTTTGGTGTTTTGTCAGTTTCAAACTCTTTTTCCAGGTGACCTCGACGCCGGCGTTTCCTCTAAAGCAATACCGATCATGAACTCGTTTGCTAACGACATGTTCGTCGAACGTATCGCTAGGAAAGCGAGTCGTCTTGCCCATACAACCAAAGTCGGCTAGTTGCAGTCGCGAATTGAGACCACTGTTCGCCTAATTCTTGCTGGAGAGTTGACTAGGCACGCGGTGCTTGAAAGAGCCAACACGATGACCAAGTACGCCTAAGTGGACGCCCTTGCTGGTCCTCAGACCTTGAATTTTTCTGTACAAAATTCTTTAAGCATTGGCTTGCTTGGATATTGTCGTGCGCGTTTCGGTGTTGAGTATTTGTCCAATAATCTGACGATTCGTGCCTTTTTAACGAACTTACCAATCAGGACAATAAAGCAGGAAGCCTTATCAATCCAGGAGTTGATGAAGTAACGGCTCTTTCCATTCGAATTGAACTCGATAGGCTCGAACTTGTCGAAGTGGGGTTGCATGCCTATCTAGAAAGGAGTCATCGTCGGAAACGGAAGCTGAGCTCACGCCGAAGTGCTCGCTTATATTTGCGAATCGTTCCTGGTTGGTTTTGTAGATTAAATGCCAGGTTTTAGTCAACTGCCGAGCTGACCAGTGTGTCCAAGATCTGATCGGTTATGTTCGATCCACAATGGTTGCTCTCGATTTGATCCAGGTCTTTGATCAACTTAAAAGCGTTGTTTAGGCTGTTTGAAGTTGCTATGCACTTATACAAGTTCTTGAAAACAACCAACCAGTAACTTGTCCCTCTCTATCTCCTCGTTCGTAATCACACCCTCGAAAGTGTCGATTGTTGCTGAATCTAACTCAAAACCCAAGTCGTCCAGCATGCTTGTTGACGGCAAAGATCCGGTTTGCGACACCAGGCGACTGATCATAAGGCAAGTTAAGCAGATGAAAGCAATAATGGCCAGCCAATAAGGCAAGGGTCGCCGACGGTTGAAGAGTGCAGCCAGATAAATTGCTCGGCGATATTTGGAATAGTTTTTGAAATTTGTAATCATTGAAGTCGGTCGGCAGACTTGGAGGTAGTTAGTTACGCTGAAAACTTGCAATGCAATCAAGTGGTTTCACTTGACTTGTTTGATCAGCCGGACATCACCAATGTTTTCAAGCAAGTTGCACAAGCTCGTGAGATTGCTCCAAACACACTGCTTCTGGAATGTATAAGCCAACAAGGCTTTAAAAAAGCCTGCGGATTAGATTTGTAAATATTGGTTAAACTAGACGGCCTTTGCCAAATCGTTTGCTCCCGCTCAATCGCATCATGATTTAAACCCAAACAAGCGAGGGCTTAGCCTTTGCAGGTTGTAGCCACCGTACGGGTGGAGGCTGCATGTGTACATTGAACAAGATTTGCGCTCACAAGTCCAACTTTTACAACTTGTTCAAAGGTGACCTTCTCAACGGTTGTATCTCCTATACGATTTCTTACGGTCTTAATTTATCTGAGATTGTTTAAGCCAGTGGCACTTTTTGTTTCAAAATAGGTTTATTAATGAGCTCATTCACAACCACTTTATTTTCTTTTAGTGTTTGTTCAAAACTTTACTAATCTTTTTTATTAGGATTGACTGGCGCACCAACATGCAAGCTGTGCAGCTGTCATGGTTTCATTTTAGTTTTTATTTTTGTAAAAAATTCAGTTCTGAGGCTTGTCCAGTGGTCGGTCTGACTGGTGATTCAGGTTTCAACAGTTGTTTTGACGCAAGAACGCTCTTAGTCGACGTTAGACTACCCTGAGACCGTAAAATTAGGGCGCAGGCTGCGGCAATTACGTAGCTTGTATACCAATTTTAAAGCGTCCTTGGCAAAATGGTGGCAGTGTTCACCTTGAAGGGAGAAACCGTACAGTGAGGTTTAAGGCCAGTTGTCGGCAGTTGGCTTGAATAAACGTGTCCAGCCAAACTGACACTGTTTAATCGCAACTAGCTTTGGTGCAATTGGTCCACAAACGACACATCCTTCTGACTTAAAAAGTGGCGTCTGCCTGTAATGGCAGTCCAGTTCGCCGATTCTTCATTTAGCCCTTCTTGGGTCAAATCTCCGAAATAAAGTTACAAAAATCTGCGAATAGAATCGGAAAATCAAAACTTATTCCGAGAAGATGTACTCAATAAATGAACAACAGAAAGGAAGGCTAGCATGTGAATCAAAAAGCAGAATCAGATGAACAAAGTCACTACATGCATCAAAAGCAGGAAGAAAAGATGCTGCCAAAATCACTGACGAGCAGTAGGAAATGATTAAAACCGTCCATTTCCTGACATGGATACTCGCAGCATCCGACGTGCTAAGAAAACTGAGGACGAAATGTTATAATAAATCAGAAAGACGGCAAACGTTGGTGAATGAACCAGACTGTTTTATCATCCAAAAAAGTAAGGTTTGCAAGTTATCATCTGTGTAAGTTATCAAAAGAAGTAAGTTTGGATCTCAAACATTTGAAAAGAAAAGAGGCTCTTTTACGCGAATCGAGTGCAAATAAATTATTCTAAACTCAGTATGTCATAAAAATTTCTAAACTCAATTGTCTATCTATGTCTTGGATATAGCATTAAACTAATTCGCGTCGGCTTTTGCCTTTTAAATTTTTTAATATTACTAAAAAAATAAGTTCTTTTGCCGTGTCTTTCCATTAATTTTTAAAAATCTTTAACGCATTAGTTATTATCTGTACAACGGTATGATGTTAATAAACGACATTTCATTCATTCAAGATGTGTGTCTTACGTAGGGTAGCGTTTCTTTTTTCAACCTGAGTTTTTCCAGGAGAGCGTGTCTTTTGGTGGCAATCTCTCTGTTATAACCCAAAAACCTCTGGTTCTTGACGGGAAGAACATGCAAGGTAAATTGGAATTTTAAACACAATTTCGCTTTGTTCAGCTTAGTTTTCTTTTTAATATTGATTTTTCTAACCGGCAAAGGCTTGGACTCCGTTTTACACGATTTAACCTTTGTTCAAGCGGTCCGTTAATTTCTAATTTAGGCAAGGCGTCGGTCCTTGTTTAGTTTGGTTCTTAGCATTAGTTTTAATCTATCCAGATCGCATCCAATATTGCGCCTGAATCCGGCTTGCAACAGTCATGCGAAAGCCTTTTTAAATAAAATCCTAAAGCTTGCTTTACACTGCTATCAATTTTTTTATTTTACTCCTGCATCAGGGACTTCACTTCAGCCTGAGGAGAGACAATCCGAAGGCTGTCAGGGTTGGCTACTGTCACTGGCGGGCGCCACCCGTAGGTCGACAGAGGACGTGCTGTCTTCTTGAACCAGCTGAAACAGCACAGCTTGGTTGATTGCGCACATTTACCCGAAACAACTGCACGCAGCTGAATTTGAACCTCACTGCACAGTCTGCTCTTTTCCAAACAAACGCTTCTGCCACTTAACTAAACAAACTGCTACCAATTACTTTGCCTATTTAGTGTGAACTTTAAAATTGCCCTTAAAATTAAATCTTGCTTTTAACGTTGGAAAGTAGTGATTCTTACTGTCTTTGAAAAGTATTTAAAGATTTACACCATTCTCGAATTAATGTGTTTTAAGCTTTTTATTTTTTGAATAATCGTTTTAATTTTGGTTTGGAATTAAGTAAAATTCGATTTTACGACTCAAAACACGGATTACATTTTAAGACAACGCGTTTGAAAAGTCGTATCAGTCGAGATTTTTGCATTTAGACATAGAAACCGGTTCTTAAAGTCACTTATCACTTCAGCCGTAAGGCCGACCTCTGCGGCGGTTGATTACATTTAAAACTTTCAAGCAGAATACTGCATTAAAATTTAACTCTAAGTAAAGGATTAGACAATCCAAAAAATACTTATTAAAAAATCAAACAATTTATGCATGCTAAAAAATTAATTGATTCTGTGTATTTATTTCCAACAACTTGGGTTTTACACGACTGTAGCGCTTACTGCGTAACACTGCGGCGCATCAGTATTAATGCACCACTAGTTTCGCAATTTTAGCAGGTAGCTGATAACTGCTTGGAAAACTATCCTATTTTGTGGGAAATGTTTGAAAATCGATGTTTTAGCGATAAAATGAGACGTCTAAAACCCCCTCAGCCATGTTAAATCGATACCAAGTTGAGTTTTAAAATTGTTCATCGCAATGACAATGCTACTGACGTATTATCGCTGTTACTTTTTATTATGCAACGAATAAATTCAGTTTTGGTTTTTTGCATGGTAGCGAGCGGTTGCGCGACGTTGCGCTCCGCTCTGCCAAATTTTTATTAAATCAAATTTA
>JACCHV010000437.1:0-15899 GCA_018907245.1 Eupristina koningsbergeri
CAAAACTCACTTTCTTGTGATGCTTTCAACAACCACTGACGGCGTCGCAGACACAAGAAACAGGCTTCGATCAGTGGCCAGTAGTTAGATAAGGACATTTAATTATAAACTGCTTGTCCTAAATTCAACTCTAGTCAAATTTGAACACGGCTTCGCTTGGTCGATTTTTCGACTACCTAAGAGCGTCATAATTCTGGGACTTGATACGAAACATAGTAGTTGCAATATGTGCGCCCACTAGGTTCCGTCAATTTGTAGAAGAAGTTGATCCTGAGTTAGAACGCCGACCAAATTAGGGATTGGTTTATTATGCTTGCCACACAGTAGGTAACAACCGATTACAAAGTAAGTAAGGGTAAAAGTAGAAGTGAAAGATTAAAGTGACCGCGCGATTCAGCTTTATATAGCCAAACCTCAATTTGCATTGCTCGCTCAGCCATTGCCAATCTCCCTTAGGTTCAGTACTCTTTCTTGATTTCATTGGCCTCGCGTCGAGAATGTGCGGTTTGAGTCGTGACAATTTCTACGAATGGCAAATTGGGCTAACAGACGCGAACGCACAGAAATTCAGACGACTTTATTTTCTTTTTCTTACCCTGCATCAGGACCCTTGGCACGGAAGCAACTTTTCAAGAGCTGTCAAAGTTGGCTCCCCTGACACTGACGAGAATCACCTCTTGAGTCGACAGGAGGATGTGCTGCTTCCTCGAACTAACTAATTTAAACTGTTTGTAATGAAACAGCATGGATTGCTTGGTCGCGCACATTCACTTAAGCCGGCCGCACACAGCTGATTTGATTGAACCCTACTATGCAAGTTGTCTTTTTTCTATATGAGTGCTGTTTTCAATTACTTAACTAGGCTCGAATCAAAGCGAATAGCATTATACAGTGGTTTACTACTAGGTTTACTTTTTGATTTTGCAATTCAAGGATAAAGGTGGTAGCAATTTTGATCTGAAACCTATTCTACTTTATAGAAAATGTTTAAAAATAGTATTTCAGTGGAGAAAAATTTAGAGGCTAAAAATCCGCCATACTTATATCGAAACAACGTCAAGCCGGATTTTTCAGGTTATTAATCGCAACGGCAATGTCATCGACTATTATTTAATTGCTTTTCTTACTTATTACTACGCTAAAAATAAAATGTACCTCAAAATAAGTAAGGAGTATGTGCACCAGCATAGCAAGGTCAAAAATCAATCCATAAAAAAACTTTTAGACATTTACAATTTGTTACCAGAATACCTTTTCAAGCATTCACTACAAAAAAAGAGTTTTCGAATTCAAGTTATCGTCAGCCTTATGCTCACATTACCAATTCAAGAAGGGTATACACAGTGGTGAGCCAATGTGTATTTGTCAAGACTTTGATTTTGCCATCTTCAATTTAACAAATTGCAAATTGTAACCATTAGGTGCTTTCTGTTAAGCTCCACGTTTGTCGTACTTGATTAAATTTAAAATGCAAGTTCTATTAAGAACAGTTTGTAAAAACTTATTTTTAAATTTTAATTATACTTATTTGACACCTTAGGTTGCCCGTAGATGCAAAAACCTGTTTGATCAAAAATTCATCCAACAGTCAGACACGCAGATGTTTGTACCCTTATTGATTAAGATTAAAAGCTGACATGTACTTTCTATTTCCGATTGTATAAAAAACTACTTGAACGGTCAAACAGCAAGCCAAGTAAACAATTTTCAATTTTGTTCAGATAAACTTTGCAACAGCTTACCTGGATCAAATACATTAACACAACGATCAGATAGATGAAGACCCAGTTAGCATTGGCTGCCAATGCTTTTTTACGGTTTAGTTCACCTTTTTTGTAGCTGGTGAGAACGAGCGTTGCGCCAGCAACAAACGTGAAGGTGTAAATTATAGCGCCAAAAATGAAAGAAATCGTCTAGAACGCTACCTTTGTCTTTTTTTGTTATAAAAAAACTTGCATTTAGAATAAAATGAGGCAGGTAAAAGTTAGGATGCTGATATTGATTAGCATAGTAAACAGCAATGTAACAAAACAACGACACTAGTGTTCCGGTGGCGAGTTCTGTCTCGTTTTCAAGCAAGTACGTGAACGTAGCGATAGTACTAAGTCCTATTCCAAACAGGGAAATTAGATAAGCACCGCGCTGAAAACAAGTCATTCAAAATGTTTTATTTTAAAAAACTTACATGAACATGAATTCTAAATCCAGCTAATTGGTGTTGGTGTGCGGCGTTCAACTAAAGTATAGACAAAGAAAGTTTTGTATCATGAGGATCCAACATGCAAATTTTTGAATTTTTAAAAAAAGGTAATGCAAAAATTCTCGTTGATCTCCCGATCGCTAATCATAAAATGCTTTTGTAAAGCACAGTCTTAAATTTAAGCAACGCGGATTGCTTGTTGCAATTTGATAAAATTAAAGTTAGCGTCACCACACTGAAATTCAGTTTAGACAAAGCTTAAGATGATTCATTAACTGAATGGCCATAATGCTTAGAAGTATAACAGACCGTTACAGTTCTCGTTCTGTATGTCCTAATTCGTTGTGGGAAGAAGCCTGCAGTTCACGAACTAACCGATCAGATACATGAGTTTGAGAGTTAAGGAAGCTCGTTAGTGATATTTTGCACAGTAATAAATGATGAACTATTTAGCGAAAACTGCGTTTTCGTGAAACTGTGTCGCGATTCAAACCCGAAGGGTTCTCAACGCAAGAACTTGCCCACGTACCGAGGAGGAAACCGTGCTCAGCTTTGTCACTTTTGGAATTTTTGTAATTTCACAGGAGTTAAGTTTGGCTTAACTTGAGTATTGCTAATAAATCAATTTGGTTATTCCCGCGGTTTATTCGAAACGTTCTACAAAGCTATCCCTAATTGAGCACCAACTCGATATCGTGTTTTCCCGATCCGCGCTCAATGGACGACTTTGGTTACCCACTTGAGTCGGATCGCGACAACTGTGTCAAAAAAAAAGTGAAGCAAAAAGTTGCAAACTGCGACTCGAACTCATTTTCGCTAACGTGTTCTTCACGTCGGGATTCTGAAGGATTTCGAAACGTGAGAGAAACCGGTTTTCAATAAAAAGATGCTTGATTCTTCAACCAATTTTGCATTTAGCTTATCCCAAATGGATCTATTCATTTTCTTAGTTTCTATAAATATGTCTTCTTTTATATCCCTTTCAAACTTTTCCCACATCTCAGCTCTATTAGAATTTTATATTTTATCTCGTGGTTGACAATGTAATTTGCTCGTTAAAAGGCTATTTGTTTGTTGCAATGCGGGTGTTTGTTACTTCTGAGTGATTGATTGTGTAAGCTTTAAGTAAGGGCGTACTTTAGCTGAAGGGCAGAAACTTCGCCTTAAATGAAAGAGCTAAACTGCTGGCTAGGGGCCAAAGCGCGACGTGCAGACTGACTTGATGAATGGGCGCGACCAGACAAGGCGGTGCCGGTTCGTTTCAGCGGGGGATAGGAGAATTGGAGCGTCCGCTGTCGACCTACGAGTAGCGCCCGCCAGGACATAGCCAGCCTTGAGCAGCCTTAGGAATTGTCCCGCCTTGGGGCTAGGGGCCTGAGGCAGGAGTAAAATAAATAAAAAATAAAAAGGTAAAAGTTTGTTAATAATTCGTACAGTGTAGCACAAGGTTTTTTATTATTGCCCGCTTAAAAAAATTTTCCGCATTTTAAACGTTTTTTGGGTTCTTCAGACCAGCAATTTTAAGTTTGATTGAAAGCCACACACGTGCAATTAACTCACTCACACAAACACCGGTATTGTGAATCATTTTCCACTGCCATATTAATATCCTCTAAAACTTGCAAAAAAATTAATATTGCTTACAAGTGTTTCAGCACTTCTAGACGAACTAAAGCAACGGAAACAGAAAACTAAAGCTTCAAATAAAAAATAAGTGTTGTGATTGGCCAACCAAATTCTTCACAAAAACAAAACATCCGTGCCTGATTGAGAAACTTTCTAACAGTTGTACACGCGGAAGCATGTCAGCTTCTTGAATAGGATCAAAACTTAACACGTACTTCCTACTTTTGGCCGAACAGGTGGATTGTTCGCATGTGTGCTAATGATCAGATTGATTGAAAGTTTAACCGGATAATGGAAAGTCAAAAAAAATTAAAAAATCCGAAATAAATTGGTTAGAAAGACAATTATCCTGACTCTTATTTGTCTTCCGACTACGTGTTTGCACATCTGTATCCATCTCTGCAGAATAATCGTGCACACAAGCGGCCTATTTTTAGCCGATTTCACAGCTCAAACGTCCTAAATAAAATTTCTGAAAGCAAAACAACAGTTGACACCCTGCGGAGAACTATTTCTGTGAATGAAACTCACACAGACTCACTGCCGAGCGATAGCTAATTCCAAAAACAGTTTAAGGATTTCACATTTATCTTGGTTTTGGGTTTCCCCTATTTTTATTGCTGTTTAATTTTCCATGTTTTAGGAATTTTTATTCTGATTTTAGTGTTAGAATTTTAAAAAACCCGAAAGCTGAGCATCGCTTCAGTCGTCCACAAGAAACGCATCTGCGCTTTCTCTAAAGATATTGGTTGCGTAATTCTTATGTTGCGGCAATGAAAGTCTTGTTTCTGGGATTGTGGGCTGTTAAATGATGTGAATCAAGGCAATTCGTTACCAACTTAGCGTTATACCTCTTTAGCGCTTCTTAATAATTAGTTACCTCTTAATAGGAAATTCTGTGCAATCATCTTATCAAGAGTTCAGAAATAATTCACTAAGGGAACTTAGTAGTGTAAGTTTTCTTAATGTCAGACACTAAACTTACATTTAATTAGGAACGATTTTCTGCAAAATGGTCTAAATCGAGCGGGGTTTTCATGTTTAAAGCAGTTTATATAATTTGTTTTCTGGATTGGCTGGTAGCAGCAGTGCAGGTTTTTAATGAATAAGTACATCCGCTTGATTCTTGAGCTATCGTTCGTCACTTAATGCTCAATATGATTATAAAATTGTCTTGCCAGCGTCTCTTCGGTCTGTCAAAGACCGCTTTGCTTGCAATGTTCAGCTCAATAACCACCGGTCAGCTTGACGTCTATTCCATCTTGCTCGTGCTCACTTTGATTCTATATTTTTATAGTAGCTGACAACTAATTGCAGCACTATAGCACTATTAATGTCAACATTTTCAGAAACTTACATTAGTCTAGATTTCCGTTACTTTGTTCAAATTTAAAACACTTTTACAATACTTTATGACATTACAAGATTAAAAATGTTTTATGCCTATTTTTCAATTTTAGAATATTGTTACAATTCGAAGAATATGGATGAGAAATACACTCACAGCTTTGCAACCAGACGGAAACTTTGATTTTTAGTTTCTTAAATTTAAAATTGGAGTTCTCGTTCAGCTTTGGTTAAAATAAGGTATACTATTACAGTGCGGGGCGTAAATATGCGCGCACCTGCTGATTTAGCAAGTTGAACATGAAGTTGGGCAATAATGTTAATTAACTTCGTCAAATTAGACGCTTTTTGAAGATTGATGCTCAAGAACGAGAAGGCAAGACGCAAGCTGCCACTGCACATAGTGCAAAAGAGCTTCTCTGGCCACCGGCAGAGGTTAATTTGGCTTCGTGCAGCGCATGTACAGCAGCCAGTTTTGTAAACCAAGATTGGTTTCAGACGAAGAGTAAGCTGCGCGAAAGCAACAGCTGACCCAAGGCCAGACGAATAGGAGAGCCGGGATTCCTGCTCATGCAAAAGATTACGGTTCAGCCGAACTGTTTCCGACCCGCCTAAAAGGGGTGGACTCCCTGCTGCTACTGCCGCATTTTTTTCCGCCTCAAGAGACGGCTTCGGTTTCTCATTGGCGGCCCTGAGACTTCCCGACTATACGGACAGCACGAGCGTCGTGCGCCCCGGCCGGAGCCGGTTTACGGGAAGCTACTACTTTGGGCCCACTCCACCACTCTCCCGCCCAGTCAAGCAAGCGTATAGACTTCGTAGGTCAATCTTCGAATCATTGGGTGACCACCCTCAACTCCTGCCCACGTGTCCTCAAAAACCGCCGACTCTTACCCTGAGCTACCTGGGGGACGTTGGTTAGTCGTGAACCCCAAACACGACGTCAAAGAGACTTAACTTTTGGTGACTTAGCAAGCTTGTTCTACGCTCTTATGCTCTATCGCTTTAAGCGCTTCAACTGGGTTTCAAAAAAGCACAGACAGTTAGATTGCTGCAATCTCTCACTACACTATACACGCTCACAAACTGATAGCTGTGGCCTAATTTATCCAGATGAAGGCCATACTTTTGATTTGATCGATTCAGTTTCTGCTAAACCACGTTCTCGCTTAACGTCTTACACATGCTGCTACAGTAGCAAGCCTGTTCTCGGCTGCGATGGCTGGCTTGTACAGGTAACACAACGCTTGACACTTGAGGCACACTTTGGTCACACTAACTTGACTGCTCACACATACAGCACTGTGTCTGAATATACAAACAGCCCTAATTTTCAAGTTGGGCATGCAGTCAGCGATGATGTCAATTCAAAAACTATCCTATCTTCTAGAAGCAGACTTCATAGCCAACTTGTCAAATCAGGGCGTGCGCGCATATTCATGTCACGCACTGTATGATTCAAGCTAGGGTTTTAAACAGTTCTCATTCAGTGGATATCATACCGTGCTCTAACCTGCCGGTTCGCTGCTCCTGCTTTTACCTAATCGTCTTGTCATTTTCTAGCTCGGCCCAGCGATGGATTTTCCGTAGAAATCTAGTTCAGCAGTTTCTGACTTCATCCCATACTGTGGTTAATACCAGCTACCTCGCTGTACTTCTCTCTGTGAATATTCAAAGCTACCTGTTTGTTGGCGACATTTATTGCAGCCGTTGCAGCAGCGTAAAGTTGCTGAATCATGCCGATAGTGTGAGCGTCGATGCTGACTGTCCTCCTAAGCCTGTCGAATTGCTGCCAACTCTATGGTGTTGAAAGCTTTTCGCAAGTCACCGATGCCATGAAGAGCGGCTAGTTGGATTGTCGGCACGTTTCGATTGACAGCTTGACGGTCAGAATATGATCAGACGTGGAGAAGTTGGTTCTGAAAGCTGCCTGTTCTGGGGGAGTCAGTCCACCGTGTACAAGATAGATTTTGAGTCTACTTAGCGTATTTTAACAACAATTCTTGGTCTATGTCGCACTTACTTGCTAAGCAATACCTGCCGGACGTTCAACACGCTTAAGAGGATGTGCGAGATTGTGTCGGTGTTATGGTAAAAGTCGACATAAACAGTAGCTGTCCCTGGCCCTGTATGACGATCGTGACTCGAATAAGGCGCGGCAGTCGATGGCAGCGACTGTGGGACTGTGTGCGTACCGGTTTAATTTTTATTTTATTAATATGTTTTTTATTTATTTAAATTCTGATTCGAACAGGCAATGTGATGTAGCAGGTCAAGAGATGGAACCATTCGCTGCGATTGCTCGCTTTAGAAATTCAGTTGTGTGCGGCTACTTTCTTCAAATCGTCCTGCCATTGTCTCCTTGGTGTTTCGAGTGGTCGCTTGCTGCTTTGCTGGCGTGCTTGCTCGCTAGCTTGTGACGATGTCTTCTAGGCCGGTGCTGCTTGCCATCCAGTCGTTGGCGTGTCGATGTTGGAGCCAAACTGCTAGCATTGGTCGTTCCGTTGCTCTCTGTCAGCAAGCTAAGCGTGTTTGGATCGTTTCCGTCAGGACTCAGGTTTCGCACGCGTACACAAGAAAGTGCTGATGCCGCTGTCGATTCTTCTGCTTCTAGTGTTGCTGGCTACTGATCCAAGCATGCTTTGTGCATCTGTTACAATGTCCGGTAATCAGAAGTTTATAACAACTTTATTCGGCAAGAAATTACAAATGCAGAGCGAAAAAAGAAGGCCATGTGGGCTGCCGCCCGCGTGTTGTCTTCTGTGTTGCCGTAGAGAATAAATCCTGAATTTTTAATTTAATAAATTCTTTAGCTGTTGTCCTGGTTTCGGCAATGCCTAATACGTGCAATCTGCACTTTGCCATACTCTCTTGGCAGTCGGCTAATCGCTGATCGGTGCGATCGTTGTGCGTCTATGTTGGATGTGTGCAGGGCTTGCCAGATGGCTTGATGTTCAATTGTGTGGAAAGGTTTGCTGAAGTCTATGAATACTAGGAAGAGTGGGAGTTCCTGTTCTGGGCACTTGTTGGATCATTTGGGCCGGTGCTTGTTTTACGTAAATAACGGCTGCAGCAGATGCATGAGAGGCGTCTTGTTCGTTGGGCTGTCGTGGAGTGAGTAGGCCGAGATAAGCCTGGTGTGTTGGGGTCGCGTGCGTCGAGTTTGGGCCATTCTAAGAGGATGGAACGTGACTGTGGCAATGTTTGCTTGAAAGTGGGCTAGTCTGGACTACGTAGGCAGGGATGTTGCGTCGGGCGTCACTACTTGAAGCATTTGATGAGCCTGTTGATTTTGGTTAGAGATGCAGGCACGCCGTTTGCAACCACGTCTGTGATCAGGAATGTAAGGTTACTTACGAAGAAATTTGGTGTGTTAAGTTACGCAAAGCGCAAGTATTACTTATTTTGCTGTCACAACATGTACCGCTGTGGTTCAACAGTCAAGACTACTGGCTGGGGCTTGGGCCTTCGGGTTCGAGTCCCGCTGGCTGCCTTCTGTTTTGCCGAGAAAAACGACTTGATTTTCGCGTAAATTATGCGAGAGATCAGGTGTCTATATTTTTCTAAGCGCGCCTCGTAGCCCCATATAAAAACGCTTTGCGCACAATTCAGAGACATCACGTGGCAGCTCGAGACTAAAAAGAGCAGATATTTGCGCAGCGCTCGGACAGAGCACAGCGTAAAAAGAACATTTAAACACGCTGGTGCTCTAACTCTCTGGCCTAGGCTGTTTCCCATAGCTTGCCCACAAGGTGTAGATTATATAAGCGTGAAATTTCGGAATAGCAACTTGGGCGCGCCAGGGGGGAGGAGGGGAACTCGTTGCTCGTTGCTCGTTGCTTGCTGCTTGACCGGCTCCGACCGCCACCTCCACCGGGGGCAGCTCGACCTCACTCAGAATCTAGTCTCTCAGGAAGCTCGTCTTGTAGCAATCTCGTCTTGCATTTTTTAATTTGCGAGAATCGCCGCTAATTTTTCCAAAAAAAATCCAAAAAGAACCCGCTTGAGCTAGCCGACCGGAGTCGAGCCTGGCACCTCGAGAGTCCCAGCTCAAGCCAACAGCTTAACTTTTGAGCCATAGCAGCACATGTAATAAAGGCAAAATAAGTTATACTTGTAGTCTGCGTGACTTAACACAGTAGAATTTATTGGCACCTACCTTTGCAGTCCCGATCACAGACGTGCTTGCAAACGGCGTGCCTGCATCTCTAACCAAAATCAACAGGCTCATCAAATGCTTCAAGTAGTGACGCCCGATGCAACATCCCTGCCTACGTAGTCCAGACTAGCCCACTTTCAAGCAAACATTCCCACGGTCACGTTCCATCCTCTTACAATAGCCCAAACTCGACGCACGCGACTCGGACACATCAGGCTTACCTCGGCCTACTCACTCTACGTCATCCCAACAAAAAAGCCACCTCTCATGCATCTACTGCAGCCGTTATTTACGTAAAACATCCACCCAACGAAATCATTGCATAAGAAGCAAAACCCGCCTGAACCACATCGTTACAACCTACTGAACAACAAAGTCCAAGCACACCAGCAAAGTAGTACGCGTCACCCGACAGCAGTCTTGCCACAGGCGACTACTCAACTCCACATCCTCATCAAAGCGTCCACTCGGCCACATCGACAACACGGTCCCACCACCACTTCACCAAGGTAGCCGCACCGGACTGCATACTCAAAGCCTCAGACCGCACTTCATGGCTCCATCTTCTCTCACCCTACATCACCTTGTCTCATTCGCTTAGTGTTGTATTCCCTCGTCGGTCTACGTCTCCGGGGCATACTAAAGACCACTTATAGCACGCACGTTACTTATAGTTAAGCCAATCCCTAATCATTCCAATAGCTTCATATTGATGTTTATTACAACTCAATATAAATAACACTATTTTTTTTTAATTTATTTCTTTTCTCTATCTTTACACATCAAGGTTACAAGCTTTGTCCATTCGTTCGTTTGCAGTTGCCCTAAATAACAGTAGTGCTGCAGAAATCGCACCCAAAACAAAACGTCACGAGAATGCTTGCGCCGCGCGAAAGCGCTTTACCCACAACCATTCCGTCTGGGACTAGATCGCCTTTAAACGGCTCCAACACCTCCCCTTCTTAAAAGCGTCATGGACGGTGGCGCAAGACATTCAGAGGTCTCGATGCAGCTGCACGCAAATAGAGGACTAAGAACTTCGCGCCTGCTAGGTGTGAACCCCGCAGTGCGCTTGTTCTGCCCCATCCAGTGTTCTATTTCAAAAGGTAACCGACGCTTCTATGCGACTGCTCTTCATCTGGGTGTCAACCCCAGCACTCTATTACCCTTGTCCCCTTGTCCATTTCTTAGAACCCGCATCGTAAAGCCTATAGTAAATTTGTTGACCTACGTCAAACTTCCTATCTTTGGCGCCATGGTGCTTGTTGAACTTACGATCTTCGTCCTGTCGCTACTTCCACGGCTCGTCTGGAGTTTCTCTTTCTTCTGCATACAGGAGTTTTAATGGCGTCGGTATCTCTCCACCTATGAACAGTTCGGCTGGTGACTTCCATCCGATTGCGGCGTTTGGCGTCGATCGGTAGGCCTTGAGCAACTGGCTATTGCTTTTGCGGTTGACTTCTTTTCCAGCTCTAAAAATTAGCCACGATTTATTCAAGGTCGTTAAGCACTGTCAATGAAATTAGTCGGCGCGTCGTCATAAGTCTCTAATGCTCTATTAAAATTGTTGAAACACTAGGTTAGTGTGCTTTCAACTACAAAGACATCACAATCTAAGACTCTGATAGCTGTGATAATTGTGTTAATGTGAATGCCTTGAAAATAAAGCAGCCAATTGCTTCGTTATTGTTACTACCGCGTAAAATTTAATCTGCAAGATTGATATTGCTTCTTTGGGAACATAAATTTTCCCCGTAAACCTGAAAACTGCCGCGTGTAGTGAATTGTCCTTGTCTAAGTACAAAGACTCGTAGTTCGCTCTGCGAAGTTGTTGACTAAAATTAACAAACCAGTAGAATGGCGTTGTTAGAGACTAAGGAAGGTAAGTTTAATAACAAACTTATTCAACAGTAGTTGGCGAAACTCAAAAGTGAAAACCCCTCGTGTTGGGAAATGGTGCAGCAAATCTGCATAGCGGCTGCGCCTTTAGGTGATGCAAATTTGTGTCGATATCAGGGACTGAATGAGTACATGCCGGTAGTTCAGTTCGGTCGCTTAGTCAGCTTTTGTTATTGTCTATCTGCTGAGCGGCTGGTCAATTACTTCCTTCCGCTATAACAAATTATCTATATTCGACGTTCGGACATAACACCTCGCCTCGCGAAAATATAGAAAAACCAGGAAGTGCCGTTCACCCAACTGTTAACATCCTCCTCACTTTCGCTGGTTGTTCTTCGCGTCGAGAATCCGAAAGATTTCGATCGCGACACATGCATATCACTTTTCATACTCATATCCGAGAAACCACTGTTATTAACAAAATCGTGTAACAATTCAACGAATAACGAAAAGTTCAACAAAACTTCATCCGGCAATATGTAGTAATCCTTGCACAAAGATAAGACGCTTCTTCAAAATTAACGCACTCTCTTCGGTTTCTTCCGGCTCAAAATCTTCAACTTTGAAGACGACTTCAAAGAATAATTGTAGACCGTGGAAAAGAAGCTTGTCATTGGAAGATTCACGCTGAATACGTTTAAATATCTGAGCAAGCGCGTTTTCTGATGACTTGAGCAGTAATCGATGAAACGTTCGCTTCAGTAGTGCAGAGGTCGTATCGTTAAGCATTCCAAAGTTAATGACCTAGAAGTATTTGAGATAGCAAAAACAAACTTTTCTAACCTTCAGCAGTGTCAATTGCGCCGCTTCTAGCCAAATCAGATCTGCAATCAGCAAAGCTAGATTGGTTTGTTGATGTCCTTTTAAGTCGTTCAGCTGTTTTAGGCGATCCCATACAGCAAACTGCATGGTCAGTTGAAAATTGCGTTTGTAATCACAAAAACGTTCTATGAGATTCGCATAGAAAGGATTGTACTTGCGCTCGTAAAGAGCACAAATTACAACAATGTAAATGAGTTCGCGGCCTTGATGATCAGACTTTCTTAACTTGAGCAGTTTCTCAAACGCATCATCAACACTCTAAAATGTGTAAAAGATTAGCCAATACTATAAAACGACTCACCAAAGAAGACATTACTGTGCAGAAGATTTCGCGTCGGAGTTCGGTATTCATTTGCAATTTAGCTGCCAACATCAACAGTGACTCGTCGTACTTGGTCGCTGTCACACTTGTTGTAGGATTCTCAACATTTGTATCGCGAATTGAGTTGCGTGCAAATGCTGAGCCAACCACCCACCAACGACCATGTTCTGCTACATGCAACAAATCCTTAACACTGAAGGCTAATTCGTTCTCCCTCTTCTCAGCTGACTCTACAAAAACACTTTTAGGATTTCAGACAAATACAATTACTGCTTAAAACTATTAAAAAGTAGCAAACTAATTTACGTTTTGCTAAGCCCTTAATCGTTTTCTGATAATGCTCCATGAATGATCGATCAAATTTCTCAGTGAACTTGGCTAGTTTTGAGTTCTTGAGTGTGCGCAGATCTTCAACCAAAAAGCCGATACGATCACTAAAAGTTGGGTTGATTTATAAAAACCGAATAGCTTACTCTTTTAGCTTTTCCTCTGCCATCTTATCGAACTGATTGTTTAGTCGGATAACAAAAGCGCCAAGTAAACTGCCATCGCGCTTCTTTAATGTCAAACCGGCATAAGTCAAAATCTCACACAACATGTTTAGTGCAATCGAAGTCTCCAATAGTCGCTGATGATCCATTATCTCCAGTAAAAATGCAGCACGTACGACCTAAATTTGAGAGTAAAACACAACTTTCCAGGTTGGTCTTTATACACGACGTTTTAAACGCAAACATCTACCTTGACGCTTACAACTTGGATACTTACCTTAAAATTGTATAGATGGGCTATCAAAAACGGTAGGAGTTTCGAAGCGAGTTGCGCTCTTGCTTCTCTTCGTCGAATGCTTTTAAATAAGCAAGTGTGAACTTTTCAACAAAGTAGGCGGCTAATAATGAAGATATTGACTAAACAAATTTTGAAAACTTACAAATCTCCGACGAAATTAGTTGATGAACAAGTAGTAGGAAGCCGGCAAATTCTATGATAAGTCGATCAGTGACAGCTGCCTGTGTGTTGGTATGTCTTTTGAGAAGATTTCCGTGTAAAAACATAAACTTGTGTTTTGTACCCCGGTTAAAAAAACAAATTGCCAAACATTAGCTTGGGCGAATACTTACTGTTTTGGCTGTTTGTTACTACTAACTGCTCCATAGTTTTGACGGACGAAAACAAAGTTGACTGGTTAAGACGATTCAAGAGGCTACGAATCGACTTTGTCAGGACCAGTCTTTTCTCATCCGTCAACTCATCATCTTCTTTGTTTAACGCGTTTAGTTTTTGCTGCGCCTTATTTGCATCTACACCTTTAAGAACTCTGCCCGTCTTTGAGTCAACGGTACGACCATAAATATCTTCAACAACACAAGCGTCACCTTTTTCAGTTTCTAAAAATAAAGTAACAACAAATCCAAATTTTTCAAACCTTCCAAATTCTCTTCTTCTTCAACAGTGTTTTTGTCGTCATCTTCTGATTGACTTTCAGCAATATCTGACTTATCAATATCGCTCATCATTTCCTCGTCTTCTGATGCACAGTCCTCATCATTTTCTAATTTCTTCACACTGTCCCAATGCTGACTACTTGAAACATCTTTGATCGGCGTTTTTGATGAATGGTTGCCTTCACAGATATCCCACAATAATTGGAGCCCTTCTTTTTCAAATATTTTTGGCATTGTCGTCCTTCGTTTACTGTAACCTAACTTTTTCATCAAGTATTTGATTTCTCGATCGTCTTCTTCAAGTTCGGCTTTCATTCGCTGCTGTTGAGCCTTCAGCGCTTGGTTTTGAAACTGTTCGATTTCTGACTGTAAAGACTTAGGCTGCTGTTTTTTCTTCACAGCTTTTGTTTTACTGCCACGCTCCTTACAAAACTTCGATTTAATGACCTCATCGATCTAAAAATAATTAAAACAACTTTTTTAAAGGTAAAAGAAATTTTTTGATTTGTACTAAAATAGCACATAAAAACCTAAATCTAACCCTCAAAATTCAAACTTAAAACAAAACTAGTTAACAAGTCTTAATTTTATTTTTGAATTTCCAAAAACAAGCTTACATTTTGACGAGTGAAGTAGGCTTTTTTGACGACTTTCTTTAGTTGTCGCTTCTGCTTACGTCCTTGTTTTCGATTTTTGATATCGTCACGCTGGCGAAACAAATGGGACAAGTCTCGGTTATCATCCATTATCGTTTAAAGCAACACGAAATGAAAAAAATTTGTTTTGATTGTGCGAACCCAGTGTAAGTATCGATTTTCGCTTTGATGGTTTCTGTAGCCATGCGTGTTATATATTTGTTGTAAGGGTTGGTCGATTTAGTTGGTCGAGTCGAATTAGATTTCGGCAGTTTTATTCTACTGGCAGATCGAATAGAGCACAGGTTCTACAATGGTGTTCTTCAACCTGGGGAGTGCTAAACTATCAACAATGATTAGCTGCGTTGTTTGTCAAATTGAATAGCTTGGTGGAGAACAATCCATTCCGGATGCTAGTTCCAGATGTTCAGTTCAAATGGTAGGAGTGGCTTGAACGGCAGAACGGTCTTCTGTGAGGTTCTTCTTTCCCGGTTATACCCTTTGTTGTTGCGCCAGTCGATTATTAAATGTGGGCTGGATGACTTCTCAAAGAGCCGTGCTGTAATCGAGAAATATGTTGATTTGTCGAGCACTTCTTCTGATGAATCATCAGCTTAGATGAGGGATTACTTTTTGACTTCATACACGAGATGATAAACTTTAAACACTAATTCAAATCAAAGTTACAGAGTTGTGGTGTGACATTTTGTCACAACAATATTATAATATAGTGCGTTCAGAATAACTTATACCCTTCTAATCTTGCAAGTTGAATGTTAAGTTGGCAACGAGTCTTATGCGAAAACTGTCCTATCCGGTGGAGAATGCTTGAGACAGTATCCTGTAGGGAAACAAATAAACGATTTGAAGCGGCTGAAGTTTTCTTTCTTTAGGCTGATTGTTGGTGTTGACACATTAGTACAAATGCAGCTTGAGTCCTGGTGCCTCCCATTAAACTTTATTATTTTGAAGAATTTCAATGTCATGTCCCGTGGAAGGGGTTTTGCAGGAGACCAAAGCAGCGAAATCGAAGCCTGCTGCAGTGCTGGTTTGGATTAGGGAAGGGTCGCAAATGACTGAAAGGGCCGAAGTGGTCTCCAACGTTTGCTTCCGGATTGCACAGTGACAGCAAGAAAAAACGTGAAAGTGACCGAGACAGTAAGGCGGACGTGGCGATGTACCGCCGGCCAAAGAGCGCCCCATTTAACTGGGTCGACAGCAGAAGTAAGTCGTCACTTTGGTTTGAGTGGTTCCCAGCATTCTTCTCGAAGAGCAAGTCACCGTAATCTAAGCATTGTTCAAAGGCAACTAACGACAATGCTCAGGACAAGGTTGGAGCACAATATTCGACGACTCGAAATCGCCCGTTAGAACGTAATCCGAAGTAAAAGACGACAAGTCGCAGGGGGTTTCTGGAGACTCAACTCTCGAGTTCAGGCCATCC